>VDFB02081629.1:0-11769 GCA_007258455.2 Sequoia sempervirens
TATCACCTTGTGGGAAAAGAGGAGAACATACACAATTATACCGATATGGACAAGGAAAACAAGACTACACATGAACATTAATTCCCTAAAAAAATGAAGTGTGAGGTTAATTTTATTATTAATTAATATTGGATAAAATAAACCTACAATAATATGTTAGTAGTTTAAAATTTTTGGGCTTGAATGATTTTTCCTATAGAAAAATAGAGTTTAATCAATACAAAAAATGACCAAGGAAATTGATAATAAGGAACAAAGAAATATGAATAGCTAAAACTAAAAATCAACTATGAAACATTGAAGATTTGCTAAAATAAAAAGTATAGAAATTTAAATTGACACAAATTGTTGCAAATGAGTTCAAAGATATTAAAATATATAGAATAAATAAATAAATAATACATACACTAAAATATATTTAACACATACACTTAAACATAAACGTAGATGTAACAAACTAGGCCAAATTTTTCATGGTAAGCAAGGTTAGTATAAAAAGACATCGATGCTAAAATTTATAGTGTAAATTATGAAAGTAGTACATAGAAGTACCACAAATCAAAGAAAAAATATTGACATTTGTGACAATAGAAAACTAGCAAGAAGAAAAAGATACAGAAAACACTGCAAGCATGACAAACATGTTAATAAGCAAGAAAAAAATCAAGAACATTGATTAGTTATCTAGAACAAAGCAAATGTTACATAAAAAATAAGCTATAATATGAACTTAAAATTCCATAAAATATAAGATTAAGACAAACTAAAACTTCCATAAAAAATAAGATTAAGACAAACTCAAACCTCCAAAATAGAGAGTTAGGATTGATATCTACTACCAATGATATATGTAAGAGATGGGACCTACAAGGAATGATTTTAGAGGTCCTAAAAATTTTCAAAGAGTGCAGAAACTAGACTATACTATGAAAATGCTAAAGTAAAATTACAAACATAAAAACTAGTGCACAAAGACCTAAAGTTGTAGAGGAAATGTTTAAGATCAAATGGAAAAATAAATCCTTGTAAATAGAGTTAATTAAGGCTTTAAAAAAAAAATGATCAATAAGATATCTTGAAAACAAAGTTTAGTACATAGGTTGATAAAACCAAAGTTTGAAAGTAAACTTGGAAGCTCTAGTTAGCAAAGAAGGAAAAACACATTAAATGACAAGAAAATCCCTACATAGAGGATTAATTAGTGGGGAAAGATATATGATAAGCCTTCAAAATCCAAGAGACCTACATAGAAACCAAGTGAGCAACCTAGCAAGTAGAAAAAATTAGATGCTAAAATTGGAGGCATAGACACTAAGAATGAAGCACACATGCCATGAACTAGAACAAATATGTTGAAACTATAAAATGGACACCAAGTTAGTAGTATAAAGTAGAGATATTGATTGAGGAAATATAGACATTGAAATAGTTGTGGAGATACTAAGATACAAAAAAGTGATGTCAAAGTCATGAACACACATAGAAAACATGAAGAACCTACAAAAAATCTTCTTCTTGACCCACTTCAAAATGAAAATTAGTGCTAGAACTCATGTCCCATCAAGTGTGCCAAAAATATTGATGCTACATTAAGACAAATGAGGAGAAAATGCATTGAATATAAATGCTTAATACAAATTGGATACAATTATAGCTAGAGAAAAATTGAAAGTATTAAACACGTAAATGACACAAAAAGCTACAAAATCATGATTCCTAGAATTGCTCCATGATATGAAATTAGATTGTTGGTTTCTCTTTGCTATACATTACTAAATTGGGTATCATTGTACTTGTATCAAAATATAGTCATCTTTGTCCTTTATAGGAGGTTTCTTAAATAGACCTCCATCCATGATGGTGGAGATATAGGATTTGTTTAAAATATTAATGGTGCAAATCAACTTGCATGCTTCTAGAAATATCAAAGTGAAAATTGGAAGGAAAGGATGAAGTGGAGGCAATGTAGGGTGGGGATTACCTTAAAATGCATGGAGGTTGGAGGATTCAAGTATGTGGAGGTGTAAGAGGTAGGGAAGTGGATTAAGATGACAAAATATTGGAATGAAGGATGAATATTTGAGCATGTGGAAGATTCATACATGTGAGAGAGCATGGATATGTGTACAAATAGAGGGTGGAGATGCATTTTGGATTTGAATGGACAATGAGGATAAAAGGGTGATTTATTTTGGATTTTAGTAGAGGGTTCGAATGATTTTCTATTTTTAATCTAGAGGACATTAGATGAATGAATTGGCTTAATTAATTAAATAGGAATAGTTCATTTAATTACATTCAATTAATTAATTAGAATAAAGATTGACGAGGTTAATCAAATAAATGAGATTTATTTAATTAAAAATAGTGGGAATTAATTAAATATGATTTAATTAATTGATGAAGGGGAGTTAGATTAATTAATTAAACAAATAAGATTTATTTATTTAACTATTAGAGGAAAGATGAAATAATTAATTAAATAATTTTATTTAAATAATTAGTGAAGTAGTGACACCTGATTAATTATGCATATGAAAATTTAAGTGTATACAATTACATATCACGAAATAAAACAAGATTATGAAGAGGTGAACCACCTAGACCAAGATTAATCCCTTGTGTTGCTTAAACCAAGAATATTCTCTCTAAAAGATATATTTAGTGGACCCTTCTATATAAAGGAAGAGGCCAAGAGAAGATTATTTTCAATTGTATGCAAAGAGATCTTGGGTTATTATTTATTTGATATAAAGTTGTCTAGGGACAAAGGTAGAGTGATGAAGTTAGTAAAATATTAAGAGGTTATATTAAGTATGGAAAGATTATTGAGAGCCTTGAGGAGAAAGGACGTAAGGAAATAAAAAGAAATAAGGAAGGTAGAATAAAGAGTGAAGGAGAACCCTTGTCTAACAATAAAAAACTAGGCGCACCAATATTTCTAATACTAGAAAAAAATAGATTAAGCTACCTATCTTTGACAAAGACATCGAGGAAGCTCTTGAGAATATATTTATCCTTGAGCTTACCTGGAGAAGTTAAAAAAGAGAGTATAATCTCCTAAAAAGGCCATAATAGAGGCAATATTATTAATGAGTGTGAATAAGAGGAGGAAAGAAGCAATGCCTTCTTAGAGAAAGTCAAGGCAACAATAAAAATCAAGAGGAAATTTGTGCAATTAGTACAGGAAAAAAAGGGAGTAAGAAACTCTAGGAGAACACCTTATGATGGAAGTACTAGGAAAAGAATCACAAGGGCTCAATTAGACAAATAAAATTTGTGGAGAAATCAATTAAAAATAAGATAGAAATAAATAAATAAGAATGTGCAAAAATAAAAATAAAAAAATATTGAATGCATGAGCACTATACAAGTCACTATTTATATTGGGGAGGCCATTAGAAGTGACACAAATGTATATAATAGCTTCCAAAAAGAATAAGGTGACTATGCTCCAAGCCATGTTGGATTACATTCCTACTAGTCCATATCCCATGGTTGACACAATTTTAGAAGAATTGATAGAGGATCATGTTAAAGGAAAATGGGAAGAAGTTACACAAGTAGAAGAGAGCATTAAAAAAGATGCATTAAAGAAAATAGCTCAGGTTTACACCTATCTCCCACTAATAGAGCATCATTGGCGCACTTATAAAATGAGGAGGTATGATCCAAACAAAGAGTTGACACTCTCCTATCTCAAACTAAGGAAGGAAAGCAAAGAATAATGAGAGAAACTACTAATTCCACAAGAAAGGCCTATGAATTTGCTCTAGGAATGCCCACATAGGAATGTAGAGTGTTGAGAGTTCAAACCAAATTAAGATTTTAAGGGATACAAGAGTACCAAGACTTTAGAATCTTGGGTTTAGTGAGAAAGTACTTGCAAAGTGTTTCTCATAAACCAATAGTTGAAGTTGTTAAAAAACATGTTGACTTCTTGATGGTCATGAAATGTGAACAAGAAATATTTCTTGAAAAGATTCCTAATCCCAAAGAGCTTAATGTTGTGGGACTCCTAAGAATTCTTAACCGAAAAAAAATATTACTTAAGAGAATAAGACTCACATATATGTAATAAAACTTTAACTCTCATACTTATTACATGTAAACATCTACTAACATCAGACTCTAATTAATTATTTTATTGAAAACTTTTGAAAGAAATTTCGAAGCCATTCTTACAAGTCCATGAAACCTTAATTACCCATTTTCTTTTTAACCATTTATAAAGCCCTAACCCACCTAAGTGAAAGGACTAGATGAACAAAATGAATGCAAGGAACTCTCAAATATCCCTTAAAAAGAGGTATGAAAGGAGCCAAAAAGAAACCCCTACCTTGTTTTAGACAACCATGAAAAGGATCTTACAACCGTATATTAATTGTGTCTTATTCAACGCGCTCAAATACGTCACCCGTATTAGAATCAAAACGTTACATTTCAAATTTTAATTTGCTGTCCACATTTGCGCTGAAAGCGGGGATACAAAGGGGAGTGGATTCTTACGCATTCTATTTTTTCTGCTTTTCTACTGTTGAAAGTGGATAAAGCGGATAAAGATGAGCAAGTGATAGGAAACTACCACTCTATAGACTTGCTAATCTCCACGTCCTTCTAGAGCAGAGCCTGAGAATGGACTCATTGATTTAAGAGGAGAGGTAAGGAGACAAGGCTCTTGAATCAGCTTCTAAAATGAGATTCTAGATGCATTTATGAATGTAAGCAATGCAACAATACCTCTACTAGTATTTTATAAAGTGAGTTTGTAAAATATTTAATTTTATAAATTATAAAAATTATTTTTTCATGAATATAATTGGTTAAAAGGTTTTGTGTGTTATTTACAAATTAGGAAAAAGTGAAAGTTAATTAATATTTTAAGGTTTCTAAAAATTGAACCTTGTCTATTTTAAAAACTATATTTTATTTCTTTTCCTAAAATTATAGACGGCCCATTTCTTTAGATATTAATAACATTTTCGTTGATCTATTTGAAACATGGAATGAGTATCAAACATTGTTTTTCTCAAGCTCCTGTAAACATCAGCATGCTCTTGTGTCATTTTAACGATTTGCCCAAATTTTTTTTCCCAAAAATTTAATTATTTTTACAGTAAAAATCTCTAATTACCCAATGATACTTTTTTTACTTATTTTTTAACGATATATATTTTTTTTAATTTTTAAGTGGAAGAATTATTAGCCACACATTCACAATGGAGGAATATAATAGTTTTTACCATTTCAAATGGAGGAATATAATAGTTTTTATTGTGTCAACATTCATCATTCAACTTGCAAAAGCAAGAAAATTGTATTTTATGAATTGGACGGTGATTGTAGGTAATATTTGTTTCAACAAATAAAAGTATTTGTTTAAAACTTTAATTATAATTTTTTTTTAAATTTATTATTTGTGTAATATTAAATATTATATGTCTAGTAATTTTTTTTTCTTATTGAACTAAAAATAATAATTATTAATATTAACTTTTCATATAATAATTATTAATAATTATGTATTAATGACAATTAATAGATTTTTTTGTTTATTATTTCACATAAATTATATGATACATATTGTTATTTAACAAAATTATTATATAAATTTTATGTTTAAATAATAATTATTTAATTCTTTCTTATAATTATATTATATAATCATTTCATTTTATTTATATTTTATTTAATATAAAATAGTTTTAAAATTATTATTTAAAATTAATATTATGTCAATAGAATTTTTTGTTAAGCTAAAGTGAGATCACCATCAAAATCCCAAAATCCACCATGGGATTGAAAGGATAGCCAACTTTGCCCTTACAACCATTTGCATTAGGGGGTCAGCTTGTATAATCAATAAATATTATTTAATATAATATAAATAAATTATATTTTATTATGTAACTTATAATTATTAGACCAAATTTAATATTTTATATAATTAACATTTTTTCTTGTAATTATATTATCTTATCATTTGATTTTGATTTTTATTTTGTTTGATATTTATAATATTTAAAATTTTTAATATACAATTATTTGTATATAACATAATTGATTTTTTAAATAATATAATTAAGATAAAATTAATAATTATTAATATTAATATAAATGCATTCACTATCTTTTAATAAAATTAACATTTGTGTATTATGTTAATATATTATAATTAACAAAATAAACATTTAATTTTATTCATTAGCAAAACCTACCTTTATTTTTATTAAATCTAAAATACTATAATTAAAATACTATAAAGACAAGTACTAGCCAAACACTTGTTTCTATACTATAATGAATTTAAAAAATAAATTGGTTGTTATAGAATTATTTAATTTTATGTAATTTTTATTATGATATTTAAAGTTAATCAAATATATATATATATATATATATATATATATATTCAATTTAACTAAGAAATACATTTAACCAATTCAAATTCAATTAAATTATAATACATTAAAATTGTGTATTTAAAATTAATATAATAATATCAATTTAATTTAAAATAAATATGCTTATTAAAAATAAATTGAAAGTATTGAAATAATACAAATTAAAATGAAAAAATTATTTTAAAAATATACAACATTAGAATTTGCTTCATTCCTAATGCAAATCTTGATGTAAATTTAAACATGCTCTTATGTGTTTGTCTTGCCTCAAGATTTATATTAAGAAAAATAATGATCGAAAATTGTCAACCAAATACAATGCATTTAGCTGATTTTTCTCCTTTACAAATTCTAGTTGATCATAAAAAATCCTTAAAATTTGATAAAAGAAAGTTACTTGATTATAAAGGAGAAGAAGAGTAAAAACTAAATAAAGTTATTTCTTTAAATATTTATTTTGAAAATTGTGTTATTCTTTTTAATTTTTAATTTATTTTTAAATAATATCTTAAGATAAGACTATTGTTTTGTGTGTTTAAGAAAAAATTTAAAACTTTTCCAAACTATAATGGAGCCCTTTATAGCTAAAATATTTAGTGTTTTTGATAAATTATTTAGACCATGCAAATTGAATATTATGGAAGAATTAAATTTACTAACACTCCAAAATGAAAATAAGTACTAAGCCTCATGTCCCACCAAGTGTGTGAAAATATTGATGCTAAATTAGACAAAAGAGGAGAAAATGTTTTGGAGATAAATTATTAATGCAAATTTGATAAAACTAAATTTAGAGAAAAAATAAAGTATTAAACATGTTAATGACATAAAGTGCTAAAATATCATGATTTTTAGAATTTAGAATGTATTTAGAATTTTGGATTGGTTTCTCTTTATTATATATTACTAAACTAGGTATTATGTACTTGTATCAAAATGTAGTCATATTTTTCCTTTATAGTAAGTTTCTTAAATAGACCTCCATTCATGACGACGAAGGTTTAGGATTTATTTAAGAGATTAATGATGCAAATTAGCTTGCATGCCTGTGCAATCTCTTAAAGTAAAAAATAGAAGGAGGAAGTGAAGGAAATGTAGGTATAGGTTACCTTAAAATGCGTCAAGCTTGGAGATTAAAGTATGTGTAGGTGTAAGAGGTAGGGAAATGGATGAATGAGACTAGATCTTGGCATGAAGGGTGAAGATTTGAGCATGTGGAAGATTCACACATGTGGGAGAATGTGGAGACATGTAAAAATAGAGGGTGGAGATGCTTTTTGGATTTGAATAGATAGTGAGGATAAAAAGATGATTTATTTTGGATTTTAGTGGAGGGCTCAAATGATTTATTATTTTTAATTTAGAGGATATTATTGGAATGGATTAGCTTAATTAATTAAATAGGAATGGATCAATTGATTACATCCAATTAATTAATTATAAGAAAGGCTAGACTAGGTTAATTAAATAAATGGAATTTATTTAATTAAGTAGTAGTGGGAATTAATTAAATATGTTTTAATTAATTGATGAAGGGGAGTTAGTTTAATTAATTAAATAAATGAGATTTATTTATTTAACTATTAGAGGAAAGAGGTGTTGACAATATTTGTTTTTATTGATGTCAACTCAAGATTCTTTTCCATTGATATCTATTAGATGTTTTTTAGATTATATAATACTCTGAAGATAGTTGATGTACAGAGATATCAGCTTGTGCAAGCCAGCATTGTAGTATGAGGTAGAATGGTGATCAATTTGATGTCTATGTGATGTGGAGGTGGGTACACTTGTTCCAATACGTTTCTTGAATTCCTACATTGATATCATTCTTATTTGGTGTATCACACATTTAGATAAGTTGTAGAAGAGTTGTTAAGACATTCACTATGTATACTCTAAGATAGAGTCGTCATATTTTTTGCATCCTTCTGTAGATATTACAGCTTTTTTCTTTCAATTCATAAGATAAGATGGTTGACATGTGAAGGTGTTATATCCAATAATTCAAGTCATTACACCTTCTATAGCAAAATTTATAAGTGATAGAGTTATAGTCTGTGCTTTGGTAGAGTAAAGTATTAATGAAGGCATGTTAAAATGCTTCACATTCCTTTGAAATTGAAGTTCAGGCCTTGTGGTTTCATGCACATGTGTAATGATTGTAGTTGGTTCTGAATGCTTAATTGTTCCACAAAATATATGTTTCTCTTCTTTTGCCAACATTGAATATTTAGATACTTCAAAATATGGTTGAAGAGACATTATGAATAGACTACAGTGTTCACATCTTGGTCTACATGATGCTTTTTGTTTCTCCTTGGCGGTGTAAAGTTGAGAAATTGGTAGTTTTGGTGGTATTGTCATTGTTTGGGCTAACAATCATGTTTCCTTCATTTGTGGTTGATCCTGATTAATTTTTTTTTTCTTTGGAGGATGTTTTGTGATGCTTTTTGGTCATGTTATTTTGTGTGATGATCCACAACTCTTTTTCTCTTCATAATCTATATGATTGGAGCCCACCTATTTTGTATCATTTGTTTCATATGAAAGTCATCTTGGAGCTGATCTAATTGAGATTTTGAGTTATTATAGAGGGTATTCATAGAAGAAAAATTTTATTTGTGAAAGTAATAGAGTACAATAAATTGAGTTTGAGAAGTATGTTGAATATGAAGTGTGTGAAGTCGGTATGATGGAGTGATTATACAAAAAGGGACTCGAACATTAACATATGTTGGATACTTCTTTATAACAATTCAGGTTCATGTTTTTCTTATAATTTTCATGTATCCTACTCTAAGATAGTGCATCTTAGTAGGCCCTTGTATCTTTCCCTAAGGTTGTGCACCTTAATCTACAAGTCCTTAGGCAGTGAGCCTTAAACCATATTATAATTTTTGTAAGCAGTGACCTTCATATATTGTGTGTTAACTCTCACTATGGTTTTTTCCTCATTGGGTTTTTCATGTAAAAAATATTGGTGTCCTTGTGTGGTGTATGTTTTAATTTATTCTCTTCTTTCAATCAATGTGATTTGATGTTTTTAAATCTATAAAATGGAATTGTTTAAATTTTAGTACAAATGTTGATTCACCCCCTCTTAGTATTTCACTATGTTCAACAATTGGTATCAAAGCCAAGTGCATTTTATAGGCTTAACAACTGAGGTAGATCCTGCACTTGAACACATGGGGTTTGTAGCAAAAATCAATGATATGTTTATTCCATAACAAGATCTAGATTCAATGGAACCTAAAGGTTGGGACACCAATCCAAAAGATTTTGATTTTGGTTTTGAAGGAGAACTCTAGTCCGCTCTTGAAGATATGGATGAATCAATAACAATAAATATCAAATATGAGGTCATAATTGAAAAATCAGAGGAGATAATTTCCAAATTGAAGGCTAAGCTGGAAGATTAAAATAAGAAATTGGCAAACTAAAAGCTGAAATAGGAGATAAAGGATGTGGAATTAAAATCAAGGAGGCAAAAAATGTGATCTCTAATTTTTGAAAGTCAAATTTGAAGAAGGAAAGAGGATTCAGGATTGCTTGAATACCAAGCTTAGTGATAAAAGCAATTGAATGTTCAAAGATTGAGGAAGATATTATCACTCTGAGAAATGAGCTAGAAAAAGAAAAAAAGAGAAAATTGAAAAAGGCTTAAAACTAAGAGGATGTTCTAAAATTATTGATCAGTTGATTAACTCCCAAAATCCATCAAAAGAAAATTCTCACTTTGGTTTTGAAAAAGGTAAAAGTCCATCATCCAGTGCTTCTACAAACTTATATGAATATTTTAGAGCAAAGGGGAAGCTTGAAACACAGGATGAGAAAGCATGCATTGAAGAACCTAAGGAGACATCCTTTGGAGATGTAAAGACAAATCAAGAAAAAAATAAAGGAAGTGGATTCAATCCTATCTAGAGAAAAAAATGATTTAGAGTTCGTCCACTAGCTAGACAACATGCCCCTACTAGGTTCAATCAATCTTTTCAAGGCTATTGTTATTCTTGCAATAATTTTGGACACAAAGCTATTGAGTGTAGAAGAAAGATGAGTCAGAATTCATTTAGGTCTCTAAGGTACAATTCTATGAAATCTCAATTATTTTATGATCATTTCTATGCTTGAAATAAATTTGGTCACAAGGCTAATGAATGAATCTAAGTAAAATGATAAGGAATAGTAATGCTGTGACTTCTCAATCCTTCTAAGGTCATTGTTTCACATGCAAAAAATTTGGTCATAGGGACACTGATTGTAGATCTAATGTGAGAAGAAGTAATTATGCTCCACAAAGTAGTACCACCTACTACAATTGTAATAAATTCAGACACATTGCAAAGTTCTACAAGAGAAAGAATGCATGACCTTCTACTCTTCAAAAGAAGATTGACTCTAATCAACAAAAGAAAATAATGAACAAGGTATGATAGTAAAAGGAAGTGAAGCAAATAATGAATCTATACCTTAGCTTGGTGTAGATGGATCCTTTGGTAATTGAAAAGAGGGTATTGGCTTAGGGGGAGTTGCAATTACAAAAAAAATTCAAACCCCTTTAAAGCATATGATGTTGAAGTCTTCAAGATAATGGTTAATGGTGATATGGATTTATTTGCTCAAGGTTTTAGAGAAAATACACTCTAAGTTGTGGAAGTTTGTTGAATGATCATGGATCCTTGTAATATCTCATATAGTAAAAAGCTTCTTGTGTCAATCTCACTGAGAAATATATTTATTATGGAGCAACTAGGGTTGGTGTGAAGCATACTTAGTCCCTATCGAATCAAAACTGATTTTATTTGAAATATATCAAGTGTATTCAAGTGCTAAGAGAAACATAAATTTTTTCAATGTGTTGTGTGAAAACCCTAATAGTAGTATTCATAGGCACTTCTCTAGTTTTCTTGTAAAACTTTGGATTTTAAAAAGTGCTAACATGGCTACACTAATTATCATTGACATTGTTGAGAATCCAAGAACAAACTTCAAGAAAAATCTATACATATCCACTATGACTAACAAAGATGGAGCATTCTCTTATATTCTTATCAATGTGTTGCATTCAAAAGATGTATGCATCTACATTCACTCATAGCTAAATGAGTACAACCTTCTAAATATGGAAGAGTTCAGATAGACTCAAATCTTAGATGATGATTTTAAGCTCAAGATAGAGTATGCAAATGTGGAAGAAAAAGGTTAGATGTGTGGAAGGGTTTCCCCAACTTTTCCTTTGAAGACTAATGTGTCAGAATTACTTTGAGTCAAATTCATGAAGATATATTTTGGCTTGATAAACCCCACCTAATTACAAAGGAAGTTATCAAGGTTGCGACTAGATTATACTCCGCTGGAC
>VDFB02081630.1:0-13682 GCA_007258455.2 Sequoia sempervirens
TTTTCTATGTTTTTGGTTGAGGTTTGAGAGAAATGTTGTTGGTCTGGGTTTCTCTTTCTTAAAGTTTTATGACTTGTGGTTCTAGAGTTGAGTTGTTTTGATTGTATTGAAGATAATTTTGGTATCTGGAAGGTTCGTGCTTAATTGCTTTATGTGTTTTACATTGGTTTGGTCGACCTTGTATTAAACACTATTGTCAGAGTTGATGTTCAATGTGTTGGATCTATTTGGGTCCTTATGAAGTGTGTGTTTGGGTCACCCTCATTCTAATTCCACCCTATGATGATTTGGTGCCAACCTAATTTGAATTTGAATTTGGATAGTCAAATTTGGATATGTTTCAAAGTTGAAGATGGTATAAAGACATGATGAGTTAGTGGTGAAAGATAGCATAGAAAGAGGAAAGAGAAATATGCGTGAAGAAATAGAGCATATAGATGTGAGATTGATGTGAATAAGTGAGTGTGTGTGATGCGAGCGTGGAAAATTAGTGTGAAGCCTAAATGCCGAGTTTTCAGATGTAGTGAGAAGAAGGTGTACTCTATCATTCATGCATGTCTACAAGTGGTTGAGTAAACTGTGGTGGATTTATCCATTGCATCGAGATTTTATTCTCTCTATAATGTATCTCTTCTATCTTCTTTGTATCTCTATGGTAGTGAGCCCTCTAGGTTGTTAGCCCTATTGGAGAGTGAGTCATGATCTAGATAATGAGTCCTTGTTTTCGTAGGGAGCCTTATTTCTCAAGTAGTGAGCCTCTTGTAATCAATTTTGATATTCTCTATAGTGTCAGTTAATCATCACCTTGCTTTTTCCCTTGTTATGTTTTCCACATAAATCTAGTGTTATTGTGTTTGTGTGATGGTTTTTAGTCTCTGCACTAGTATTTAATGTTTAATCATTTAAGCAGTGTTAAGGATTAGTTTCGGTGAATGAATTAAGGTTTAAATATGTTACAACTAATTCACCCCACCCTCTCAGTTGTCTTGTTCAATTGTTTCTCTCATCAAACAATGTGGATATAATAGTTTCTAAACTTGGATTGATTTTTCTTAAAGTGAATACCTTGTGAGACATACTATTTGGCATACTATTTGGGTGATCCTACAATACTGGTTTACAATTTTTGGCCAAACTAGACACTAAACTGATTTTTTCTAACCAAATCTTCACTTTCGGGCACCTCTACCGACTAAACCGTGAGGAACTTGAAGATGATGCAAACTAGTGATTTGTGACATTATTTTTGTAGATTCTAATTTTTTTTTTTTAATTTCTTTGGAATTAGATTGCACTTCTTTTCCATATCCTTCAAAAACTAGTTTTTTCGATGAATGGGTTTAAGGGTGATGCTCCTTGTGCTAGCCATAAAATTTTTTTTTCGGGAAGGATAAAAATTCTAATTTTTGAATTTAGATTTGTAACTATGATATTTAGCACTTTAATTTAGTTTCTTAGTGTTTTATTGAATATTTTTTCCTTAATAAAGTTTCCAAAGTCCAAACTAATTACAATTTAGACTTAGGAAGATGGAAGTATACAACATAAATTTTTTGTATGTATCAAAATTCAAACTTGTTTTATTGGATCAAGGAAATCAATACCTAGCCTCCACATATTTTTTAGAATTTTATTTTGATAATTTTCTATTTTTCCACATGTGCAAAACAGAGAGCTTGATTTTCGGTGAAAACATATGTTTAATCAAACTAAAAAAAGAAATACATAATAAAACCAAAACATATTAAAATTATATTTGTTGGATAGATTATTTCGAGGACTACCATCATCCAGTTGGGTTTGTGAAGTCTCGTCCATTTTCATCCTCAACTCAATCTTCGAAGGGAAAATTTTTAGAGATTTTTTGTGCTCGAGGGGGAGAAGGGGGGAAAGGGGGGTTGTAGAAAACTAGGGTTTGCTAGAACCAGGCCCCGGTTCGTTTGAACCCCCTAGTTCTAGTGAACCCTTTAGAGGGTTCTAGTGAACCCTCTTAGTTCTAGCGAACCCCCTAAAGTTTTTTCCATCTGAAAATGCATTTTTCCTTCCTCAATGGAATTGTAAACCAATTTTGTGGGTTTACCCATTTAAATGAATGGATTTTGCATCATTTTACTTTATTTCTTTATTTATACCAACCAATTGATTTATCAAGGAATGAAATTTACTAATGTGAGACACTATATCTTCACCTTCTTCCATTTTCAAACCATATAACTTAAATTGTTTTATAGTTATTTATGCACTGTCATCTTTTGATCCAAACAAAGTATTCAATGTTTCCTAGATATCCTTAGAAGATTTTTTTATATCTACATGATGCAAACAAGGTTTAGATAAATCGAGACCAATTATAGCCAATGCTTTCTTATCTTTTACCTTCCATTTTTGAAGTTCATCTGTATCTGTTGGCTTTGGCACTGTACCATCAACAATTTCCCAGAGATCTCTTTCAATTAACAATAATTGTATCTGTATTTTCCAACTCTGAAAATCATTTCCATCAAAATTTTCATAAAGGATTAATTTATCCATAAATGTGTCCATAAATCTTTAGAAATAAAAGAACAAAAACTCGTAAAGAAATAAATTCTTCCTTTTGTGCACTAAACGCCTCTTTTCAGCAAAAACATTTCACCTTATTCACTTTCAGCGTAGCCTAGGAATTAGTTTATATCACTTCCTTTCCTTTATAGCTTTCACTATGCACTCTGATATCCTCCTTTATCCTATTCGCCTATGGCCAACCAACATATACAGAGAATAGAGTAAAAATGACAATAATGAATAATATTTCAATACAACTATATAGAGTTCAACACAATATAAACTGAAACAAAAATAAGAGTAGTGACCAGATTGAGAATGAATAAGCTACCACATAAACTCATTCCCCAAATTGAGAAGTTTTCATGCCAAAGTGGAAATGAAGTTTGCAATACTTTCCATCTGGAATATGGCATCCAAATATAATATAGATAATAATGACCACACACTGAAATATCAATCTGTTTGCTCCTCAAACACCAAAAGTGAATAGCAATACTGATACTCATTTTTTTTAAATTTTTTTTCTATATTTTGAAAATGAACATGAATAAAATGGAGGAAAAACAACAAAAGGAGTGACCAAGATGGGAAGAAATAAGAAATGAAAAACTGTAATGAGTGTCATAGATTTGCACGTGGTCTACACTGCTCCTTTCTTGACAAAATGCAAGAATGGTGGATGAACATCAATGGTTGTTACATGTGGTTTGCATTGCTTGGCCTTTGAATGAACCACTTTGGATGAAGACAAATAAATGGAAGGAGATCAGAGAGAGGTCCAAGAAGTAACTTGCTCTAATACCATACTAAAATGAGAGAAAAAAATGAGATTACCCTTGAATCAAAATTTAGTCATTCACATGACCCCACAAACAATTACAAAGTATTAGCATTATAAAGCCATTATTCCCGTATAAAACTATTTATGGGAATATAACTACTTGAACAAAATTTATTTATTAAATTAACAATATCATGTTAATTTATTTATTTTACTATTAACTACTTTATGTCATGTACTAAATTCTAACACTGGAGCTATTCATAACAACAATATAACTCAGAAATGACATCAAACGAAACCCAAAAATTGATTACAACAACGATGCAAATATACTCCAAAACCCACATCCAAAAATCCTACAAAACACACAATAAAATTCTTTGAAAACACATTGTGAAACCTTTGAGTGAATTTGTCTCTGGAGACTTGCAAATCCACTGTCTACAAGTCTATATATTCCTAGTTTAGTAGCCTGGAAGATCACTCCTTCAATGGTTTTTCAGCCTTGAAGAAGAGTAGCAATTTCCTGTAAAAAACTTCATAGAAAATGATTGCAAATTAGATACAAAAATCATTAATATGGAAACCCAAAAAGAAACTTTGGGTGCCAAAATTATAATGCCTCCTAAAATTATGTTTCATGTGAAGCCCAATAATAGCCACCACCAAAAATTAAACAAAATCATTTTCTTTCCAATTAAAATCTTTCTTTTTTTTCCACCACCATCACTTAAGCCAAAAATCCGTCTTTTGATTTTTTCCAAAAAATTCATGCCCAACTTGGATGAAATTAAATAATTTATAACTTATAATGTTTGGTCTCCAACATACTATAAATTATATTCCTTGAAAAATCAACCTTTCCCAATTAACTTGCATATGCTCAACTTACGATTTTTGGAAATCGAGCTTGCTATAATTAGAAATTTTATAAATTTAGAAAGGGAACATGATTTTAGGATAATATAAATATTAAATATATAATTTTTCCCAATATGATTGGTGATCCTTCTTGACTTAATATTTTGGGATGGTAGTGACCCGCAATTTTTTGGCACCATAAAACTCTCTAACTCTTCTAGGGTTTTGCACCTAAAAGGAGAGAGGTAGGCCAAAAATGCTAGCTAGGTTCATTCAAATTATGCAATGCATGATGTTATTATGCCTAAATTATATGATCTATATGAAATAAAGTAATGAAATTGATTGATTAAACATGCAAAACTAGTGAAATATGAAATGTTTGAAAACACATTATGTTATGCAGAAATGAACTAGAAATGAATGCAAAACTTAACATAAATGAACCAAATTGAAAGTATGCACCTGGAATCTTGATGAAGTCTAGAAATTTCATTTGAAATGATACTGATGCGGTTTTTAGGCCTGGTGGGACTCATTCGGCATTTTGGGCGAATTAGTCCTAGGTCTGCAAAACTGAGCCAAAACCTGTTTCTAACAAAAAGGTACTAAAAAATGCAGAAAACTCAAAATTGACCCTGGAGTGGGACTCATTCACCACCCCTGCAGAATGATTCCACTTTTTAATTTCTAAATTTTCAAAAGTGGAATATGAAGCTTCCAGTTTTCACTTTGACTTCCTATAGGTGTCTGCTTCTGAAACTTTGATTTACGGGTCTGAAAATGAGTTTTTGTTGATATTTTGACTTGTTGAATGAGGAGAAGACTTTAGAAACCTTGAAACTTGACCTAAAATTATTTACAAGCTTCCAAGAGTCCTAAATTTATGAACACACAAGAAGAGAAGAAGAAATGCTGAATGTTAGGGCATGGGGGTTTGCCTTGGTTAAACCCCTTTTAGGTAATTAAACCAAAATGATGAAATAATGGAATGAAACATCTAATAATAGAGTTGATTACCTTTCCATGATGTTTGATCTTGAATGTTTGCAACAAAACATGAAGAATCTTCTCTTGAATGTTTGAAAATTGACCTTGAACAACTTGTAATGTTAAATCCCTAAGTTGCTTGACTTGAGATGGAAGATTGGTGGATGAATGAATGATAAGAGATTAGGAGATGAAAAATGAGAAGAAAAACACTTATTTATACACATTTTTGCCTTAGTAAGCCAATGATACCTCATCACAAGCTGACATCAAGTGATTTTGAATAAAAACCCAAAAGAAAATTTGAAATATTTTGAATTTGGAGCCAAGGGGGACTCATTCGCCACCCATGGCGAATGGGTCCCACCTTAGGCTTGAAAGTGGGTGTCAAAAATTAAGTTACATTTAATGTTATTTGTTAGGCTTACATTAAAAAATACACTTAATTAAAGCTTATAAGGGCATAAAGGGGTCAAATAAAGCATAAGAAAGGTGTAAATAGTGAAATTATGCCTAGAAAAGCATGAAATCTTGTTACAAGACTTTACAACACTTAAAAATAGGACTTGTTTAGTGATGAAAAGGTGATTTTTAGGTATATTGTAATGAATAGAGTCTAGAAGAGTGTAGAAATGTTTTACAATACTTCACAACACCTTCACAAGACATTAATAAATGCATTTTATTTAGTTTGCAAGGGTCCAAGACTTAGTTTGGATGCATAAATGCCTCACAATACTTGAATCAAGGCCTCATTAAGTCAATTTATCATGAATTATCCCCATGTTAAGCAAAGGGTACTTTTTTCTATGGCACAGGTTGAAACTTACTATTTTTAGCAAGTTCTATTTTGGAAAAAGGGACATGACAAGTCCTCCCTTCTCAAAATTTCTTGTCCTCAAGAAATTATAAACATATATCTCTATGGTCATGTTGCACAAATTTTTTTTCATAAAAAACTGAGTACCAAACCTTGATCCTGTTTTGGTGTTGTGTACCATCTTTTTCCAAGGGACACTGTGAAAATTTGTAAACTCAAATTTTTACATGACATTGTCATGAAATAAACAAGAATACACCTCCAAAGCTTTTATACATTCGTTCCAATTCCAAATTTTAACCACATTTTCCCAAAGAAATTTTGTAAGCTTACCAAATGCAATTGCATCCATCTTCCTTCCTTTCACAACTTGCTTTACTAGGTGTGTATATTCTCTAGCATGAAAGAAGTATAACCTAAAACTCTTGCAACCCTTTCCAATGATATGTATCTAATTTTTTCTACCTTTAGTACTATTATAAGATTCAATATACTCTCCCATACAACAAATATGAAGTTTGAAAATAGTCAGTTCTTTAACCTCCATAGTGCTAAAATATACATTGGATAAATGTACAACAATAGGCCCATACTTAACCTCAACTTGTGAGATGTTACTTACAAATTCATTGAATGATATATAACAACAAAAAATCAATGTAAGAGTGGAAAATAACACCATAAAACAACAACATATACTCCTGTCAACTCTGAATATTGACCTTGTAAATTGCCTTAGATCTCTAACTAGTGATGCACTACCATCTGGAAAATTGTTCCAAAGACTCTTGAAGCTCATGATAGTATTAAAATTATTATTTTTGCAACATTATGGATTATGATAATATTGATGACATCCTCTACAATATCTAACACATTTTCTGAAATCAAATATTTCATTCATCTCTATACTGCTAAATTTCATAATGCAAAAATACACATCACTCAGCTCATCCTTCACTTCAACTTGAAAAAAATTAACTTCAGCTACATGGAATTATTTTAAGTATTAGGGGAATAATGGTGAAATAGAAAAAAAATTCTACAAAAACACCAAATCCCACATACTAAATCTGCAAGTATGATCTCATGAAATGAAAGGATTACCTCTTCAATATTTTTCAAAACTTCTTGTGTAGCATTCCAATGCTTTCTTGGAGCACATATGATTTTTCTAAAGGATATGAAATCAGTCCTCCATGTATATTTTTTTTTCCACAAATTCATTTTTTTTAGAATGCATTCTCAATTTTAGGGGAATCCTTTCTCCAAAAGATACATTTGAAGCCAACTAGGATCATGTGAAATTGCTTACTTGAGTTTTGAATGGATCCATTAATATAGGAACATGAGAATTGACATTATTTGGATCCTTGAATTTGAATGATAGGCTACAACCAATGAACCATATAATTTTTCACTTCATTTTCCTTATGCCTTTGTTTATTCAATATGAATTGCCCTATATAAGTTGCTAATATTGCAAGCTGAGATTCATCATTGGAAACTATTGTAGACCCCTTTTTATGAGCATTATTTTTAATATAATCATATTGGAGCTCTCCCTCATGATCACATAGGTCAGCAAGTGTTAAGGAAACATATGTAATGTAACCCATAACAAAATCTAAAGCATACTGTAATATTCTATCATCAATAGAAAATCCATTTCTTACAATCCCAATCACTTCCACATGCTATATCATATCCTTCCATGAATTTATGCAAGAAATATGAAATTAAAATAAGATATGAGTTGGTTACCTTCATTGGATCATCAATTAATTCTTGAATTTCATTCTCCTTTATGATTGAAGTACCATTGATATGATCTAAGTATGATAACTTTGCAACCTTCTTCATGCTAGAAACAATGAAGGAATCCTTTGAAATATTATCCTTCTTGTAAACTCCCCCATATATCCAATGGAAGAAAAATTGAATGAGGCTTGATCCTAAAAGTACCATGCCATGTTGATTTGAAGGTTTCCATATATCAAAAATAAGCCTAGGTTGCTTATTGGAAGAAATAATGATTTGCATGCTATCCTTCACTGTAAAACTTGCTGCCCAAGAATCTTGTCCCATGAAAGAAGACCTCTTAGCCATGACCATCTTCAAAATTTCCATGGAATCACCTTTAAGCATAACATCTTTCACTTCAAGTGTAAACTTAATCTCCTTGATTTCATAAATCTACAATAACTCACGAAAGGAATACAACCATCCTACATCCATATTCATATCACTTTTTTCAACATAGAAATAATCACATACCTTATTCTTTGAAATTTTTGTCTTCCTTAGTGGTTTTCCTAAATATAAGGTGCATACATCCCCATGCCTCCACTTTTTTTCTCTACAAGTCAAATATTTTGAACTAGAAAACACATTTGAAACCTTGAAATTGAACCTGCCAAGAATTTCATCCTTCATGTTCTTCGAAATATATTCTTTTTGTGAGTCTTTCATTAAAAAACCTGGATCCCATATGTGAAAATAATCTTCATCCTGAAGGAAAAATTCTACATTCCCTTTGCTACAAGTTGTATCCATTACTCTATCACCACTTATAACATGCTTTTCATGATGACAAGAATTTTGTAGTGACATAGTAAGAAACAAATCTAAAATATTTTCATACCTTGGGCTACAAATAAAATGCTCAAGTCCATATTTTCCAAATGATATTTCATTGAGATATCCTCAATAACACCATTATGTGACTCAAAACTCTTGAATTAGAGCTAACCAAAATATTCTTCTCAAAAGAAACCCATCCACACAACTATTATGTAGGTCAAACAATAGCTTACCAAATGGAAGTTCAGAAGACAATGTATGTATTGATGCATCTTGGTTTATCTTGTGCTCTTCACATATAAAAAGTTGACACCTTTCCCTCTTTGTATTCATTAACATTTTATTTGCATGTGAAATCTTTAAAAATAAAAATATCTTTAACAAATAAAGGTTCCCTTTCTTCACCTTGCATAGCAAATTTATTCCAATTTTGTACAATGATATCCTTTTTCTCATCATTTTCAACTGGGTGGATGCAATCTTTCTATTCTTCTTGATTTTTGGTGTTTGTAACCTTTTTCATATTAACTCCTTCCTTTTCATTATGATCCTTCGCATCTGTAAAATATTCTTCCTTAGAAATCTTTAGTTGCTCTAATTCTAGCTTACTGATCTCCTCCTTCTTTCTCCTATAATATTTGTCTAATGGTTCTATAGCTTGAAAAGCTTCTGGTTTTTCCTAGTATTCATCAAAAATATTGATAATTTCTTCTTCCATTGGTATGAATTTTCTTGTCTCACTTAAATATTCCTAGAATATTAGAAGATTATTAAAAATTTTACATTCTTCATACCATTTAGAAATTTTGGAGGTTGCAATTTCATTGTCCCTTTCTCTCATTCCCTTAAATAGAGATTCAAATAGACCCATGACTCACCTCAACAACTTAAATCACCCAACAGGTGGAAAGATCAGGCTCTAATACCATTTTTAATATCCCAATAAATTATTAAATTTTATGTTTGTAATGCTTTATCAATTTCTGAGATTTTATGTGTAAATAGGTAAAAATTATGAAACCGGGTGCACTGAAAATTAGCCAACCACACTCAGAATTTTAAAGCAATAAATATGAGAGTTCTTCAAAAAAATTTCATAGAATGATAGCCTCTAAAAAGTAACTTTAAATAGTCTATAAATATTCCCATACATTTGCACAAATCCATCAAGTTTTACCCACAAAAACAACACCGAAACCCCAACAAAAGCATAAAAAGCTCTCCAAAAATAATTACATTAATGGAGCTGGAATGTACACATTCTAGATCTGTTCATAACAGAAATATAACTCACAAATGACAACAAACAACACCCAAAACGGATTACAACAACAATGCAAATATACTCCAAAACCCACATCCAAAAATCTTGCAAAACACACAATAAAATTCTCTGAAAGCACACTGTGCAACCTCTGAGTGAAGTTTCCTATGAAGATCTACAAATCCACTGTCTACAAGTCTATATTTTCCTAGTTTAGCAGCCTAGAATATCACTCCTTCAATGGTTTTCTAGCCTTGAAGAAGAGCAGCAATTTCTTGTAAAAAACTTCATAGAAAATGACTAAAAATTAGATGCAAAAAGCATTAATATGGAAACCCAAAAAGAAACGAACTTTGGGAACCAAAATTATCTATGCCTCTTGTAATTATACTGCATTTGAAGCCCAATAATGGCCACCACCAAAAATTAAACAAAATTATTTCCTTTCCAATTAAAATATCTTTCCTTTTCTTCCACCACCATCACTTAAGCCAACAATCTGCCTTTTGATTTTTTTCCAAAAAATCCACACCCAACTTGAATGAAATTAAATAATTTATAGCTTATAATTTTTGGTCTCCAACATATTATAAATTAGATGCCTTGAAAAATCAGCCTTTCCCAATTAACTTGCATATCCTCAACTTACTATTTTTGGAAACTAGGCTTGCTATAATTAGAAAGTTTCTAATTTTAGAAAGGGGAGATGACATTAGGATAATATAAATATTAAATATATACTTTTTCCCAATATCATTGGTGATCCTTCTTGACTTGCTATTTTTAGCAAGTTCTATTTTTGGAAAAAGCTGGGACATGACAAAATACCATCACTCCCTACATGATACTCTAGATTATTCGTTCTTTAATACAATTCTAGCTTTATTTACTAAAAAAAATGCTCTTTTTCTTGCATTTTTTTGATGGTTTCATGTAGGTTAGACCTTGTGTTATTATTGCTATGTTGGAACTACAAATTAAGGTATCTATAACCTAATTCTCTTTCTCCTTAACATAGGAATTTCTAATCTCATAGTTGTTGGAAAAATGTGTCTCAACCTTGCAATTACATAAGGTATTGTTGATATGTAAGTGACGAGGGGGAATAAGGGGGGTGGGTACACCCTTGCAATTGGTCTGGGGATTGCGTGTCCCAATAGGGGCTTGGGGGAAGTTCCCCTAAAAGCTAAATTTTATTTATGTTTTATTATTATAAATTTAGATCGTTCATCATTAGGTTTCGGATCTGATGATCAATATTGTATTGGCTTGAATTTACCTAGAAGGAAAACCTATTTTATGAGGGCGTTGTATTACGACTATGTATTACGGTCGTGTTGCCTCTAAATCTCTGGTTGGTGATACTCTTGTGAGAAGGATATTGCTCTACAAATATATTGTAATCTTTGTGATTTATGAATAATATATTGGGTGGCTTTTAGAGTGTGGGGTTCTTCTCCTGAAAGGGTTTTCCCCATGTAAATCAATGTGTTGTGGTATGCATGATATTTATGTTTATTTTTGTTTAAGTTTCTATAACTATTGTAAAGATCTCTAAAGTTTTACATTATCCTCCCCTCAAGATTAGTGTAGGAAGTTGTTCCGCTACCTTAGCTTCCGTACAAGTGGTATCAGAGCTTGATCACCTTTGGTTTCAATTGTGGGTTGTTAGGTTTTTGAACTAATCCAGATTTGAGGGGGAGCTTGTGTAGAAGATACTCTATGATCTTGTTGCAAGAATTTTTAGATGGCAAGTTCATCAAGGGAATAGAGGTGGATAAATTTTTTGAAAATAATTTTGAAATGTGGAAGCTAAAGATGGAAGATCTATTGATAGATAGAGATTTGTGGGATGTTGTTGATGAGAATGTTTCAAGGCTTGCAGATGCTACTTTGGCTACTCAATATGATGTTATGGACCATAAAGCCAAGGGTCTAATCAGATTATGCTTGGTAGACTCTATTTTAATCAATTTACATGAAGAGACCTCTGCACAAAAGCTATGGAAGAAACTTGGTGAGATGTAGTAAGCCGAATATTTAGTGAACATGATTTTCTTGAGGAAGAAATTGTATTCCTTGAGAATGGAAGAGGGTGGATGAATTATAGACCACTTGAAATAATTCAATATGTTGGTGGCTTGATTGGTATTGGTTGGTGTCAAAATGGACGAGGAGAAATATTAGATCTTGCTTTGTTCTTTGCTTGATTTGTGGGATTCTCTTGTTATGGCTATTGGGAGTACTTCTATTATATTGAAGATTGAAGATGTGGTGGGTTATTTTATTTTTGAAGATATGAGGAGGAAGGTATCCATCAGTTCCAAGGAGGACCTAAATATTCACATAAGACTTAAGGAAAAAGGAAAGAAGAATTAGAAGCGTGATAAACCCAAGTACGAGGGGAGATCAAAATATCTTGGAAACTCCAAAGTTATTTGTTGGAATTGTGGTAAGCTTGACATTTTCGTAAGGATTTCAAAGAAGGAAATCAAAAGAAAAATAAGAAATTTGATTATGATTCTGGGTTCGAGAAGGAAGATGGTGATGCATTCATTACAACTTTGACAAATCATGTAGATAATGATGCATGGTTAATTGACTTAGGCACGTCTTTCCATATGACCTTTAATAAAGATTGATTTTTTTTAATATGAAGAATTTTATGGAGGTAATTTGTACTTGGGTGATGATTCTTATTTAAATATTGTTGGTCATGGCAAAGTTAGAATCAGGTTTCCTGATGGTAGAAAAAAAAGGGATTAATGGTGTGTTTCATATCCCTGGGTTAGCACAAAATTTGTTATCTATGAGCAAACTAATAGATGAAGGTGTGCAAGTAGTATTTTCTAATGCAAGATGCAAGATGGTTAGAGGTGCTATGGTGATTGCTAGTGGTGTCAGATATGGCACATTGTATAAGCTTGATGCATGCACTATTGAGTGCAATAGTAATTTTGTGAAAAGAAAGTCTATGGAAGAGGTGAGGGTTTCATCTTTAGTAGATGGTCATGGCTTCTAGGTACCTAAGGGTGCTCTTTCTTTTGAATCAAAGTTACCTACAAATAAAACTATGTTATCACATCATAGACTTGGACACATTGGAGAAAAGGGTCTAAGGACCTTGAAAAATAAAAACCTTGTTGAAGGGTTGTCTGGTTGTAATCTTGAATTTGATTTTTGTGAGCATGTTGAATTTATGGAAAATAAAACTGCACTCAGTTTTATTCATGTTCTCATAAATCTTGTGGTGTGTTGGATCTTATTCATTCTAATGTGTTTGGTCCTATATATGTTGTTTGAATTGAAAAATCCACATATTATGTTTCAATTATTGATGATTATAGTAGAAGGACATGGGTATATTTTCTAAGGAGTAAATGTAAAGTTTTCTGTTGATTTAAAGAGTTTAAAGTAATGGTTGAGTTGTAAACTGGAAAGAAAATAAAATTTTTGTGGACTGATAATGGCAGTAAATTTTTATCTAATAATTTTGATAGATTATGTAAATATTTTGGTATTCATAGAAAAAAAGACAACTATGTATTCTTCAAAACAGAATGGAGTTGAATAAAGAATGAACAAGATACTAATGGAGAAGGCTAGGAGTATGTTGAGTGGCTCTAGTCTAGAACAAAGGTTTTGGGATGAAGTTGTTGCAACTACTTGTTACCTAATTAATAGGTCTCCTACATCAAATCTTGTTGATAAGATGCCTAAAGAGGCATGGTCGAGTCACAAGAATTCATTAAGACATCTTAAAATTTTTAGTTGTGAGACATATGCACATGTGCCAAAGGAGAAGTGAACAAAGTTGGAGAACAAGGATGTGA
>VDFB02081631.1:0-41447 GCA_007258455.2 Sequoia sempervirens
TCTTATTGATTTCTTGAGCCTATAAAGAGCCCTTTTTAACATGTAATTTTTGTGTTCTTGTCATACAACTTCATAACCTAGTGTTTGTTCTACAACCAATTCTTCATTTAATAAACCATTCAAAAAATATGGTTAAACACTAAATTGATAAAATTTCCACTTAAATTGTATTTCTAATTTTTTTAAATATCTCTTACGGTGGCCAACCTAGAAATAAAAAATTAAACTTAATTTTAATTTATACTTGGTTGTTGTGTGAAGCCTTTTGCTTCTAGTATTTCTTTCTTTTTAAATAGATCCATCAACTTTAAATATTTAGACCCATTCTAGAACAATAAACTCATTTTATTATGGAGGATATACTAAATCTTATCTTTCATTCTTTTCAATGTAAACAATTTCTTCATTCATGGATTTAACACAAACTTCATGTTTTATTGTGTCTTCAAATTCGCATGGTTCAACTTGAATATGAGATAACAAAGAAAAATCTATAGTTGAATCAAGAATAGTAGTTTCTTCATAAATTTCTTTGATATTTTTTACTTTCCTTGGAGGAATCAAAATGAAGGAGGAATTGGTAATGAAGATGTTGGACTTGATGTATGCACTATAGTAGAGCTTGAGATGCTACCTCATCTTGTAGAATAAAATGGAACATCTTGTTCTATTTCTATATTTTCTAGTTTTTATTTAAGCAATTTTAATTCAATTGGCATGAATTGTTTCCAAAAAATGTTACATAATGAATGGAAATCAATCTTTTTATTATTATATTATACAAATTTTAACCCTTAGTCTCACTATAAGAAATAAAAATGTACTTCACTTTTTTCATCAATTTTATGTCTTTTATGTTTAGCTATTTTATCTTAGACTAAGGCACTAATAGGATTATGCTAAACAAAATGTGACCATATGCTATAATATACTTTACATAATTCACATTTCTATTTAAGATGTTAGCAACAAAATTATTCTTGGCATATTCTACAATAATAAAAAAATTCCAATCACCATATAAACGACATAAATAGAACCATGAGTGTGAATTCTGGAAGGAGAATCAACTACTTCAAAATCATAGAATTGGAGCTTACTCACCAATTTTTTGTTGATCATGAAATATATGTTGACCTGAAAATAATTTTAAGCTATTATGTTTTATGTAATCCACACAATTACCAAAACCCAAATACTATCTAAACTTTTCCAACGCATGCAAGATGGCCTAAATCCCACTTTCATAGATAAAGAAACCCTTCCATAAATATTTTACTATTTTTTTCTCCCTTTTTATTGGTCTACCCTTTTGCATTATAGAAACTCTAACTCCCTCTCTTCAAATATCATATTTAGCAACAAAAGGTTATGATAAAGTTGGAATTCCAAATGTAGGGCATGGGTTGTTTACTTCCATAAGAATACCCTTAGCTTCTTATGTTGCATCTTTCCGTTAAATTTTTTCTTCATAAAGTTTATTAAGGGTTCACTACTATTTCTAACATGCTCATTGTTCTACCCAAAAATTTTACTATGTTTTAACCGTAAGTAAATATAAAATGAAGGAAAAAGCCTAGGTGATAAAATTTGTCTTTTTAAATATATAAAGATAACATGCACATTTGAAATAAACATCTTTCCAAACTTTCACATTGCATTATATCAAAGTATTACAAATTTCCAATGCATAGATTCCATAGATCCTAAATACATGATAACATTTCTCTTTTACACTTTTTCCATTAGAATGGATTCATAAATAATTGCATAGCTTCCATAAGCTCACTAGCACTAGGTATACGAATGGTCCAGGTGTCCTCCATCAAATCTTGGTTGCCTCTTGATGAGGAAAAGAATCACTCAAGCACTTTTCTACAAACCTTGGACTAACTGTGGTCCCCCATACATCCACCAAACTTGGTAGATGGCCCTAACCTTCAACGAAAAGATTGTTTTGGTAACCCCATAATAATAATGACCTTTCCTAAGCTTGGTGTTGTGTCCTACATATCTAGATCTATCACACAGTGGCTCAACCTACACATATGACATTCCCTGCCTAGTATGTAAACGTAGATCACAATGATTGATAGTGCAAACAGTGGTAACTTACACTACTTTGGCCAAAGTATTCATTACCTAGTACTTCTATTGGACGTCATATAATTCACCTACCTTCCTAGCTCGATTTGTATTGACCATTCATAAAATATGCATAGGCTATCCCCTTATGCCATGGAGTAACCTTAACCCCGGGAATAACCTATAACCTCTTTAAGTTTATTATGACACTTCTACTTAAGTAATTCAAAGTAACTCTAACTTTACCATTTAACCATATGGATAAAAATAACATCACATCATTAAATGAATCTATTTTGAAAGAACAATCTCAACAATAAAAGTTCTCAATCAAGAGTGCAATCAACAATAAATGACTCCCATCAAAAGGTATAATGACCTCAATGAAAAGTATAATCTTCAACAATAAATGACTTCAAACAAAGATATAATCAACAATAAAATGATCAATGTAGAGGGTGATCCCACAATAGTGGTTTACAATTTTTGGCCAAACTGGACACTGAAATTATTATTTTTAACTAAATCTTCACATTCGGGCACCTATAGCGGCTAAAAAATGAGGAATTTGAAGATGATGCAAACTAGAGTCTCATCACATTTTGTCTATAGATTCTAAAAATATATTTTTAAATTTTTTTGGAATCATATTGCACTCTTTCCATCTCCCCTGGCTTGGTTTTTTTAGAAAACAACATTTTTAAAGTGACACATTGTATAGCATATAACTTTTTCCATGAGGACAAAATTCAATTCTCAAATTTAGATTTGTAACTTTGATATCTAAGTGCTTCCACTTGGTTATATAGTTTTTATTAAATTTTTTCTTTAATCAAGTTTTGAGTAGAACTAAAATTACAATTCAGGACATAAGCCTTGACCCAGGTATGTCGTAAATTTTTTGTATATATCAAATTCTTTTTTTTTTGTTGGATCAAGGACTTGATATTTGGTGCACTCATATTTTCAATTTTTTTTTGATAATCAATTATTTTTCCACGTGCAGAACAAAGACCTTATTTTTTGGTGAAAAACCTATATTTAATCAAACTAAAAAAACAAATACATAATTAAACCAAAACATATCAAAATTATATTAGTTGGATAGCTGTTAGAGGACTACGATTCGATTGGGTTTGTGAGGATTCTCCATTTTCATCCTCCTTCGGGCAGCTCTGAGGGTGCCAAAATTAGGGGGTTTTGTGTCTTAGGGGGGATGAGGAACAAGGGGGGTTCAAGTGAACCCCCCTTCCTAATGCATTTCCCTTTGGTTTTTGGACGGGAAATGGGGGGCAAGCTTTTAATGGGTTCTCTCGAACCTGTCAGTTCGTTCGAACCCCTAAACTTGATTTTTTGCAATGGGCTCATTTTTTTTGAGTTTTCCTTCCTCCATCAAATTGTAAACCACTATTGTGGCTTCACCCTAGACCACATAGGCTAATTCTCAACCTATTTTCTTCAATCAATAACCTTGAGTAAACAACCCTACCAAATAGGTTATTCTCAACCTAGGGTTTCAATCAAAGTAAAGTAACGTTCAAGTGAACATAAACCAATCATAAAACTTCTCTTTCAAATACCTCATACATTCACATGTTTACTATATTTTTATATCATTTGTAGGACATAATCAACTTGCGAGGAGTTGGTGATTTTACACCCATAGTCCTCTCACAATATGGTTTTGAGTTACCAAAATGTGAGTCCTCTTTTAGAGTTTCGTGAATAGGAATAGGCTCGATTCAAAATAAGAAAATAGAATAACCATAAAATACATTTTATCAACCCTATTACTGCATAACAATATATCCACTAAGTTTATACCTTTACCCAAGGGTCAACATTCTCTTCCTACTTTCTAGGAGGAATAATTAATCAATCAAATAAGATTATTAATAAAGTTTTACATAACATTGCAACCTAACGATGATGACATTTCTATCATGCCACCTTTCTCATTATTTTTACTAACCTCATCATCCACAACGGTTTGATAGAATTTTAATCTAACAACTTAAACACTCATAATCTATTATATAGAGTATATGCATATATCCCTATGATAGGGTTTATTAACAACTAGACTTATCAAGAATATTTCCATAATAAACAATCAAACATATTTTACAAAACAAGGTAATCAAAGACATATAATCTTTTCAAAAACATATAAATCATAAAAGAGTAGAAAACAACATGCCTGTATGGGTGATCCCACAATACTGGTTTACAATTTTTGGCCAAACTAGATACTGAAATCATTTTTTCTAACTAAATCTTCACTTTCGAGCACCTATTGTGGCTAAACCATGAAGAATTTGAAGATGATGCAAACTAGTGATTTGTCACATTTTGTCTATAGATTCTAAATACATTTTTTTCAAAAAAATTGGAATAAGATTGTACTTCTTTTTCCGTCGTCTTCAAAAACTAGTTTTTTCAGTAAACAACATTTTTAAGGAGTGACGCTCACCGTATAACGCATAAACTTTTTTCCATGAAGGATAAAATTCTTTTTTGAATTTAGATTTGTAGCTACGATATCTAGTGCTTCCAATTAGTTAGATAGTGTTTTATTGAATATTTTTTCCTTAATCAAGTTCCAAAGTCAAACCAATTACAATTTAGACATAGGAAGACCATATAACACATAATTTTTTTGTATGTATCAAAATTCTTTTTTTTTGTTGGATCAAGGACTTCAATATCTGGTGTACTCATATTTTTCAAATTTTTTTTTGATAATCTACTATTTTTCCACATGTGTAGAACAGAGAGCTTGATTTTTCAGTGAAAAACCTATGTTTAATAAAACTAAAAAAACAAATACATAATAAAACCAAAACATATTAAAATTATATTCGTTGGATAGCTTGTTCCAAGGACTACCATCATCCAACTGGGTTTGTGAAGTCTCCTCCATTTTCATCCTCAACCCGAGCTTTGAAACGCAAAATTTTGGACATTTTTGGTGCCAGAGGGTGAGAACATGGGAAGAGGGGGGTTCAGGCAAACTAGGGGGGTTCAGGAAAACCAAGTGGGTTCATGCAAACCCCCAAGGGTTCACTCGAACCAAGGTTCATTCGAACCATGGTTCATTCAAACCCCCTTTCAAAAATGGTTTTCTTTGTGTTTTATTGGCAGGAATGGTGGGACATTCCATTAAATGGGTTCACTCGAACTTGGGTTCATTCAAACCCTTTTTTGGTTTGCTCGAATCAAAGGGTTCATTCGAACCCTGAAAACCAATTTTTTTTGCATGGGGTCATTTTTTGCAAATTTTCCTTCCTCACTCGAATTGTAAACCACTTTTGTGGGTTTACCCTTATGCAAAGCTCCAATCAATCAAACTGGATTCCTAGCTCAACCTTCCCAAATTCATAAAGCATCCAACTATCTCTCTCTTCCACTCACCAAAAACTTACTCTCGAAAACCTCTCACAAACTCTCTCTCAGAAAATAAGCATCAAGAGTGCATAATGCATCCCAATTGAGGGAGAAAACACCTCTATTTATACACAAATATGAGAAAATAAAGGCTAGAAACAAGCTATCAAAGATGACACCTCTCAATCCAAAAGTTTCAACTTAGCAAAAAAATAAAAAAAAAGGTGGCAGCTAAAATTGTTGCACAGTAAACACATGCACAACCAAATTTTATCACAGTGAATGAGTCGCTTATTCAAATGGACAACAAGAATGACAATAAAAAATGCAAGGTTATTTTCTTATACAGGTCGACTCATTTTAGCCAGCTTCTCAATTGACTATTTCTCATATAATTCAATTTTCTTCATAAGCTAAAATTCATGTTGCAGTTCAGACTTCTTAATGCAAGTGAGGTTCATAAAGTTTGGCACCACTTATTCCCATGCATCCCTATTCTCATGCTTTGTTGTTTGAAAGACCAAGTCTAAAGTGTTATTTACATGCCTTATATTCCACTCAGAATTTATAATTATTGGCTAAGTCACAATGCATTGAGTTTGTAGCATACACTTGGTTTGAATCATTGAAGACAAAGTCAGAGAGGTTGCTTTACATGGCTTTATCCTTTATACAATATGAAAAACTCAATTCCTATTACTCATGGGCCAGGTTCTTTGACTTATTCAAGATATTCATGTGTTGTCTCCTATTTGTTGCACTTTGTTTCATGTCATCCTTAGTTCTATACAATACACTATCAAATAAGTAATGCATCATTACACAATGTAACTTATGTCTGGAAACATGTGGCTTTATTTGCAGTAGCTTAAAGACATATTCCAACACCTCCTTAGCACTGGTTTAGGCATTGCAATATAGTTCACTCAATTTGCATTTATAACGCTTATGAGCTCTATTCCTACTTATAAGCTATATGCAACATAAATTTTTTAATTCATTTAAACTCATTTCATAGTATGTTTAGAATGTATGGTGAATGGCTTTACTAAGCTCGCGATATATCAACACTATATTTACTTATAAATATTTCAAATTACTTTTAAATATATATATATATATTAACATATATATTGTTAATATATATGTATATAACATCCATTGTTATATTACATATATATTAATATAATATATATATACTCTTGCTTAATTAATCAATATTTCCCATCGAGTATATATTAACATATATATAAATATATATTTATTATATACATTTATATGTATGTACTCATTACTAATACAAACATATATATAATATCATATTTATTATTCATTATTTATCAAAAATACTTAAATATTTTCATCGATAGACACATTCATTGTTTTATGTTTCATGATTATATTTCATTGTTTCATCATAAGGTTTAATTACCAAAATGGGGTTTGACCAAGGAAAAACTCTATTCCCTAACAAACAAAAAAATTTCTCCTCTCTGATGTGTGATTGTAGGTTTTAGATTGAAGATCAAGTGGATAAAAAAAGTTGTCAAAGTTGTAAAAGTTGTCACCTTTCTTGCAAGATGACGAAAAGTACTCTCCACAAATTATTTATGACTTTCGAGAGCTAAACATCTGGGATCTGGGAGAGCAAACATTGAAGAATAGGACCCTGAAATTACTTTTCTAGAACCCTAGCAGGGACCCATTCACCACTGGGCGAATGAGTCCTCAGTGAGGCCTAAAACAACACTTTTTCAAAAAGGTACACATCATTTCAACATCTTAAAACCTACCTTTTTACTATTATAATAGTTAGGTTTTCTTTTTTATTGTTATTTATACATTTTACCCCTCATAATTAAGTGAAACATCAAGTCAAAAATTGGGTGCACCCATTTGATTAACCACATTTGGGTATACCCTCTTTTTCTTTTCTTTTTTCATTTTGGTGAACCCGGCCTTTTGAGCATTGTATATTTCTGATTTGAGAGTCCTTTCTAACCCTAGATCTTAGTTTTACATTATATTTGCATTGCATTTAGGGTTCTTTCATCTTGCATTAGTGAACATTGCATTTAGGGTAAATATGCATGTTTGCATTTCTTATATTCATCTAAAATATAGAAAAATTGCATTAGAGTTGACTTAGTTTTGAATAGTGTTAACAATGACATTATCATTCAATCATTTAGATTCACATTGCATATTAAATTTAGTCACATTACATTCATCATTCAACCTTAGTCAACATTGCATTTAGAAGCCTAAAATCTGGAAAAACTATTACAGAGTTGATTGTTACAGATCTAAAACAACAAACACATATAATCACTCAAAAATTGCACTTTTTAGTCTTAAAAAATCATGTACTAGGACTCATTTTCCATAGGGCGAATGAGTCCCTGTTAGGGATAATAGAGTAGCAAGTTTTCACAGTTCCTAAGCTTCAATATCAGGTTCAAAGTTTCCCGAAAAAGCATACTAGGACCCATTCACCACTGGGCGAATGAGTCCCTAGAGGCCTACAAAAATCAACTTTTTTGAGCTTTCTGGTGATTTTCTGTACTTCCTAGGCTTGCTGGTAACCTATAGTATCTGTCTGAAAAGTTTCAGGAATTTCTATTTTATTTATCTAGGTCAAATCATCCATTTAGTATAGTCATTTTTAAAGCATTTCAAAAATCATTTCAGTTTCATTTTTTTTTAGATTTGTAGGACAATTGTTTACATTTTGAAGCATATCATAAGTTGGATAGATTACTTTTTACAATGTTAGTATCTTTCCTTTACAAGTATGCCACAAAAAGTTAATCAATAAGCATGTTAGTCATTCATCTAATATATTTCCTAGTTATGAGAGTCTCTTAGTGCAAAAAGGTGAAACATTTGTTGACACCTTACCCCCTCCTATCTCTCCTATTTGTGGGAATGATGTGATAGAATAAGATGAAAGCATAGACAATCATGACAATCATAATTTCTTTTCTCATGATCTCTCCTATTCATGATGAAGGTATTTTGGTGAAAGAAGATGCAATCATGGAGAATCATGAAAGTAGATTGTTTATCCTTCTCCTCCTACCCCTTGGGAAGATATTATGACACAAGAAAATGAAATCATTTCCACTACTTTACTTTGTCTAAATTCATCTCCCCACACCTCCCCTACTTGTGAGAATGATTTAGTGAAAGAGGATACAATTGTAAATGATCATGAAAAGATCACATTTGTGAGGACATGTTGGTGTTAAGAAATCCATTGATTGAGAGCTATGACAATACCACCTCTCCTGCATGGGAAGACATTATAGGAAATGGGGATGTAATTGTAGATAACCATCAAATTTCTTCTTCTCCTAATATCCTTCCTAGATGCGAAGAAGATAGTTTGGTATTAGAAGATACTCTTATTGAAAGTCATGAAAATATTGTCCCTCCCTTCCTTAATTCTCCTATCATTTGGAAATATCTATTTGATCAAAAAATTCCAATCATTGGTAAGCATCAAACTTATAATTTTTCTTCTCTTGATGCCTCCCCTATTTGTTATGAAGCTACTTTACAAAATATAACCATGGAATGTGATGAACCTTTTGTTTAAACTCCTCTCCTAAAATCTCTCCTACTAGGGTAGATGTTATGGCACAAGAGAATGAGACCTTAGAAAACAAGGATGAAATCACGAACAATCATATAACAATAAAATTTGGCCCTCTCCTAATATCTCTAATATTTTTGATGAAGATATTTTTGTGTTAAAAGAACCAATTGATGAGAGTTGTGAGAGTCCTACTTGTCTCTCTTCCCCTAGGGAAAACATTCTTGAAAAAGATAATGCCATCATTGATAAGCAATACAATCCAACCATTGATAACTCCCTTACTTGTGATGAAGTTACTTTAGAAGAACCAAATGTTGAATGCCATGAACATCTAGTTTTTTGTTCTCCTAAAAACTCTATTACTAGGGAGGATATCATGGTGCAAGAAAATGACAACATTAACACATGTCTTTCAAACAATAGAGATGTGAATTCCTTATATGAAGATGATGAAGTGACATTAGACCCCCCTTCACTAAGAAATAATGAAAATAAGGATAAGTTCGGTGAGGTTGTGAACATTAGAACTCCTAGACGTCCTAGTGATCCTTTAATTATTGCACCTCCTGGGCCTAAACTCATCATTTATCCACCCTCACTCCACAAGTTCAAATTAAACCCGTGCTTATCTTAGAACCACCTAAAAGGAAACTTGATAATGATAATTTTTTGTACCAACCGAGTTACAATACCATTGCTCATAGATATAACACTAGAAACAATTTGCAACCAAGAAAAACAACTCAAACACCCCTCCTATTAGCTAACCCTATCTTGACTAGTGCTTCTCGTTTGCCTTTACAAAGTGGAAAGGGGTATGATATTGTTGAACAAATTAAGAATACTTCTGCTAAGATATCCTTATGGGACCTTATTCAAGCATCACCTAGTTATCATAACATGCTTCAAAGTGCTTTACAACAAGTTCCTACCCCTCCTAATGTGCAAAAAAATGATGTGGCAACCTAAATTCAAGCTATAACTCCAGCCAACATAGACATTACTTTCCATCAAGATGAGTTACCTTCATTAGAAGAGAAAAAACAAAATGAATATTTCATGATAATTTATCATGTTAATCAAATAGCGATAAAGAGAACTCTTGTTGACAGTGGCTTAGCCCTTAATGTGTGTTGCATAAACCTTCTTGATAAGATTGAAGTAGAAAAAATCCAAATTCAACTTGACTCTTTATCTATTTGTGGGTTTGATACGTAGGAAAAAAACCGCTTGGAATCATCACATTACCTATTAGATTTTGAAAGGTTACCTTGCAAAATCCAGTCCATGTTATGCCTCATGATCTGTCATATAATCTTCTTTTAGGCAGACCATGGATTCATGAGGTGAATGGGGTTCCTTCTACCCTTCATCGTAGAATGAAGTATTTTTATGACAAAAAATTTTACACACTTAAGGTCGATCCTCAACCTGAGATTTGTTTGAGATCTAAGAAAGAAGGATGAGATCCTTTGAAAGCCTTGTATCCAACTACAAATTTGGAAGTCACGAAGGAAGAAGATGATTGGGGTTCCTTAGATTTCACACCTACATTCATGGGTGAATACAAGATCATAAACAAAGAGATTAAGAATGGAAAAGAAAAAAGTGATAATGTCAACACAAAACTCAAAAGCATCCACTTTAACCATTTTAGGAGAAGAAGCAAATTAGACAACAAATTTGATGAAGTTGATTATGAGCAACCATTGAATCCAAAAGAAATGAAAAAGATTTATGGAAGAGTTTATGAACTTATGAAACAACTTGGGTATAGTGGAAAAGGATGTGGTGCTAGACAACAAGGTATCTATGTCCCTATAGAGCCTAACACACAAGAAAATACTAGTGGTTTTGGCTATTGTCCTCGGAAAGAAAAAAAAGAATCAAAAAATCCTTCACTTGATATCAACACTCTTACAAAGGATTCTCCTAAGATAAATTCAATGTTGGTGCATCTTGAACTAATGGATAATACATGTGGGAATATCTCATTAGATAGGCATCAATTCAATATTTTGTTTACTCATTATGATTAATAACATTAGTTGCTGCTCCTTGCCATGTAATAGTTGTAGGATCATTGCATACTCACTATAATTGCATGTTTTACATTCATTGTAAATCAATACATTATTGCAAGGAGTGACATATAATCATCCATTATCGACTCATCCCTGTCTTGCACTAAGTGGGGGAAAGGAGTTAGATATAATTTTCCTCGTATGTCACTTGTCATTGTCTCTTTTGGCTAGTTGACTGCCTTCCATGTATATATAAGAGCAAGCTTGGGATGTGGATGACAATTCTACCTCTCATACTGAGTTATCTTTAGTTGTTGCATTTTGGGGCCAACCCCTTATCCATCATGTAGTTTCATTCGGAACATATGACTTGGCATAGGGTTTTTCAAGGAAATCTCTCATGTCTTAGGAGTAAACATTGGCTACTTTAAAGCAGTTGCTCACATAAATGGTGTTAGAAACCATTTTAAAGTGAGGGCATACATCGATAACATCATTCAACAGTTTGAATATTTCATGGTGTAATTTTCTTTTTCTTGTGATGCATCCTTTTCTTGGTGGTTTCATTAGGTTTGATGTCTCCAAGAGTGTGATATGTTTAAGCGTACAAATTTCCCTTGGTGGCATGATGCAAAATGAGGCATCCCATAAGTGGAAATATGATATTCTTGACTTTTCCTCTCTTGGAGACATTAGGCATGATGTTCCCTAAGAAGAAGACCTTGCACGAAGCATGATACCTAATGGCAACTAATTTTGGTGGATTTACTACCTTCACTCTTCCATGATTTGAAATGATCTACCACTTACTTTGTATCTTTTCAAGCTTAGATTTTAACAAATATTACAAACTTCATCAAATGTTGTGAAAAGTTAAAAAAAAATGTAATCACCTTTCTTTGTTCAAATGCCAATAATTGATGTAGATAGACTTTCTTCTAAAGCTACAATCTCTTCTCACTTGTCTTTTACCACATACAATTTTCTTCTCAAATTGGTAGCTTTCTTACAAACTTCAACCTCTTCAAAATATGTGATCTTCTCATTTAAAAGAGGTGGCTCCATACACAAAAAAGGAACTAAAATTTATTTTCCTTCAATTTTTTTACTTAGTAGCTCATAGAAATTACCAACTTCTTATCAACAAGATAGCTCTTGAAAAATATTACCACCTACAGCTTCCTTCTAGATAGTTTGGGGTTTTTGCATACCAACGATCTCTTTTGGTGATGAATTACACCTTCTATAAATATTGTTATTAATGCAATCTCACTTCTAAATAATCTCTTTTGACAATTTGGCTTTTTTATATGAGGCAACTATTGATGAACATGATTAAATACTACAACTTTAAACTTTTATACCTAGTACATTTTTATTTTTTATTTTTTTAATTGTTGATAATGGTTCCTTTTTTCTCAAACTCCATCTAGCATATTAATTTTTTCCCTTCTTTCATGTGAGTGATTCATCCTTATCTTAGATGATTTTATTTGTTGAGATGACTTCTATTTTCCGTGGATTCAAAACTAGAAATCTTTACCTCTCTCAGTTGTGAATTGTTTTGGCAACGACTTCTTCCAATTGCTACAATAGTCTTGCTTGGTGCGGGTCTACTCCTTCCTTCAATGTAGCAACTTAATCACTTTCGATATAATATTGATAGATCTTTGACTTTGGTGGTTTCTTATCAAACTATGTGGTGACCTTATTTCTTCATTTATAAAACAAACATCTTATGTACTTATAAAATTTGAAACCATAAAATCTTCACATCAGAATTTTTTTGTAAGAATATCTTATAATCAAGCTTTCAATGTATCAATATTATTCCAGTATTATGTCCAAAAGAGAAAAACTTTAACCAAATTTCATCACCAACACCCCTATATTTGTATACATCCAAACTTAAATGTAAAAGTATACTAGCCTTCATTTTTTTATTAATGTCAAATTATGCATGTTTATTCAAATATGCAATACAACCAAAGGTAAGAAGATTGGTTTTTAATAGTGACTTCAACAACTCAGAACATGAGGGAAAATCTACTAGTTCCTAAATCATTTTTCTCACAAAATCTGTCATGTTTTCAATACTGTGATGAATATGCAAAGAGAAAGATCATTTACTAGGATAGACAATGTCACCTCTTTCCAGTTTGAACTCTTATTTCTATGCTCCTTTCTTTCCTCTCCACATTCAATAACAACGCTACCAAGTTTCTCCTCCATGTGTACTTCTTCTCTCCATGCCTTCTCACATTGGTGATGGATGCATCTATTCATTTACACCACACAAAGTCCCTCATTCCTACCACAAATATCCCCTTTACTTACTACCTCATGCCCTTCTAGTGCCTTATGGTCATGGTGGTCACAAACAATCGTATGTTGCTTCAAGTCTCACACTTTTTTTCTAAATAATTCACACAACCACAAACATCACCATTTTCTCTAATATCATGTAGAAAATTAAAAAGCTTAGATTGATATTGTCAGTTCTCTACTCTCAAAAAAGTGGATCCAAAGACCCTTAAACACAGATTATACATAAAAAGATGTATCTCTTACATAAAACATGACTCTTTGTGATTAAATATAATTTAAAGACTCTACAACAAAGTCATCTTTCTTAAATCCACCCTCCTTATTGCAAACAACTCCAAGCCCCTTCCCATAAGCAACATATTTTTTAGTTGACTCGTGACTTTACATGGTCTTGAAAAGACCATAAAAAAATGTCAGTATACGAACATCATCACAATTTTCATATTGAACTATCATTCTTAGAACATCATCTTGTTGAGGATATTCCATGGGTGTCTTACTAGTGCTTGTGTAACTTGACACTTTTAAAACTTGAAGAAGCACTTCTTCGATAATGTGTATTGTTCATCACAGGTAAAATCTCCTTTTGGCATTGTTTCCAATTTAAGGTTATGTGTTCATGGATCAATACCATAAACTTCCTGCTCCAAAACCTCAACTCTGAGTTGTTTCATTGGTCTGAATTCTAAAATATCAAGATGTGTATAATTATTATCTGTGTCTTGAGCTGCTGTAAGATTCTTCTCATAATTAGCAGGTAAACAAACCTTCATTTTTTGATGTACTTTGGCTTCATCTGTCATTATAACATACTCACCAATAACCTCCTACTTCCTAGTGACAAGTGGAACTAGACTTTATGTAGTCATTTTATCCCTTTAGTTCACAATTTAGATGTTACTATTCTATTATTCATAACCTTTGACATAATATCTAGAGAAACAGAGGATATGGAGCTTGAAGAACCATCTTTGGTTTGCAGTTAACTCTTTGAATTTTATTCCAAAGAAGTTGAATCCTTCTAGCCAGAGGAGCCGATGAGTACACTTCCAAAATTTGAGATATTCTTTGTGAAACGTTTGCCTATTAAATCACCCACAACATTTTTATTGGTGCTAGGAGATTGATTAAGAGACCTGGAGGAATCCACCATATGGCCATTAATGTTGGATGATGAATTAAAGGATCTAGATAGATTTACCACGTGGGTATTGGTGCTAGAAGAATGTTTAACTGTCTTGAAAGTGAAGTTATCATGCACAAGCTCCTCAATTTGATGTTTGAGCTTTAGAACATACTCACTGCTAACATCCAGATTATTTAAAGTGGTTGCAATTTATGTGCATATTAGTAGTTTTTATAGAACTCATTTAAGATTATCATATACAGGACTTCATCCCCAAGACAAATTACTAGCCTATCTATTAGTAGTCTATTCTAAGTGCCTTTCCTAAACTTAGTTTTCGCCTGAGACCCTATTGAGACTTAAAAATCTAATCCTTGTAATAAGCCCCGATATCCCTTTTATAGAAAAGGGAGCAACAAGCGTCAGACTTAATTACATTTTCATTTCATTTCATTTGTACCATAATTCGAGACATTCTCAATTAGTTACATGCAATCATTAAGGAAAATGGAAGAGTAAAAGACCACATTCCATATTCCCTGAATGAAGACATGCCAACTCCTCAAAAGGTAGAGTTTGTTGCAACTGTGTTGAATCCCCATCCTTGTTGACCAAAGAAGCTTCTCTAATAACAACTCCAACACAAAATTTTATACACACCACCAAGGTCCTTTAGTTTGGCACTTCTCCTACACACCAACCCGAAAACTTTCTACATCAACGCTAGAAACAATAAAATCACATGAGTGTTGAATAGAACAATCCTAACAAAAGGGGCATGGTTTCTTCAAAACAAAAAATAGGGTGTAGTCATCACTCTAACTCATCAATATCAGAGGATACTCATCCACATTTTGCTCGTGGTGGGACTAGACTAATCGTCACCACCTCCTTGTCAGAATGCTCAGACAGTACCAGGGAGAGGGGATAATAATCACCCTCTGGATCAATGTCACCCTCACTGTCTGAAGGGTTGTTAGAAACCTCACATGGATAATTACGTTCTTTCAGATAACCCTTACAATGCTTGCTCTCCTTTTTTTCCTTCTTTACATATTCCACCATCCTCTTCTCCTTGTATTTGACTAATTCTTTTGAAACTATCTGGCCTTGTAGATGGTAATTCTCCTTGTCATCATACTTCTTGAATTTCTTGAGTCTCATTCTACCTTTTGGCATATCGGGAGCTTCTTGTGTTTCAATTTCATCCTCAAGAGCATCTTCCTTAGACTCAAGCAAACTCAGCTTCTTAGACTCTCGAATCACCATGGCAGACCTACTTATCTAGGACAAGAATGTCTACTTCCTGACTCAAGAATAATCATTACTCACACAATTCCTTATTAACCCACGCCTCTCATTCACTGCATATTGAATTATGACAAAGGTGATCAACAAGCAATCTATATTTAATAGGTAGTTTGAAGCATGCAAAATTAATGATTTGAGAGCTCCTCACCTGAGCAAGTTGATAACTTGACAGCTCGGCTTTGAATCTAGGCTATTGATCTTAAAGCAATTAAAACTTCATCCATGGTGATCTGAGCCTTGTTTTATATGCCTTTAGCAAATTGCTCATAGAAAATAGCGATGCCAGCTCAAATGTTGCGATCTGTCAATCAGTATATATCACCAACCTAATCTATTCTTTTTCATTAATATTGGCGAAACACATAAGATCAGTTCTTCTTAGAGAGAAAATTTCCTTATACGCTTCATCGCTCCTCGTTGATCTTCCCCAAATTTTAGGGTACAATTAGCGATGAAAGTATTCATGCTATGGTGTTTAGTCCATTGGATCATCCTATTTTAAAACTTCATCAATGGTTCTCCAATCCTTTCACCGCTTTCCTTTTTCTTTATGTGAAATCCTCAAGATCCTTCCATGTCGCTTGTTCCATCAATGGTCATCACCCTTCATAGATGAATCTCATCCTTTATTTTCCTTATCAACGATGTAAACATCCTGAGTACAATGAATCTCAATCCTTGGTTTAGTGACCTTCCTTTTGATCACGTTCATTTCATCGCTCCTCGCTAATCCAACTTCACACCTAGGCTCCTATTAGTGACAGGAAGTATAATGAAGGTATTAGATCTAGATACGTACACTTCATGAAAATTAATGGTACAAAAGGCATCGTAGATAAGATGTACTCAAATTAGCGAAAGAAACTTTTTAAAATAAGGAACTTTATCACTCATCGCCAATCAATGTTGAAAGCCTTGGAATGGATCAGTGATGAATGATAGAAAACATCGGGCCATCACTCATCACTAATTCTCCTCATATGGTTTGCAAGCAATTAGCGATGGGATGATTTACAAAGTTTACAATGTGCATCACGGATCGCTAATGTGGAACTTAGCATTTAAAACAGATCCGCGATCACGTGATGTAAAGGAAATTTCATCATATTTCTCATTGTTGATCCTAAATTTATCATCTTATGACCATCCACAATGAGCAATAAGAACACAAGCACATAAGATCGGGGCATCACTCATCGCTTTTACAAATTTGAAAGCTCAAAAGCCATTAGCGATGAGTTATCCTTCAACAATACAAAGAACATTGCTCATCATGGATTTGATTTAAGAGCTTTGGCAGCTATTTGTGATGAGTGATAGCATAGGGATATCGCTTCATTGCTCGTCGCTAATTCAAAACATGCGCTTTTGAAGAAATCGGCGATGAGTGATAAATTAAAATGATCGTCGGGACTTAAGTTAAAACTTCAAGCACATGCATTTAAGTTGTTCTAATGAAGGGGATCCCTAGGATGACATGAGAATAATAGGCTTGAAAAATTCTGAGTCACGAAATGCAAAGGATGTAAAGGCCAAAAGATCCTTTACTTAACCTTATAAAAAAATAAGACCCGGACTCAGGCTTGAAGGACTGGTTACCAAATGACAGTGAATGACATAAGATGTTTTAAAATGACTAGCAACAAGCAATAAGGAGTCAATGACCAAATAGAACCTTATTGGCATTTATAATGAGAAAAACCCTAAACCCTCAGATAACAACCCTACATCCAAATGCAACAAAGGTTTAAGATGGAAGAAAATTTTGAGGGTTCCATGAGTGGCTCTGACTGGGGACACATGCCTCCCATAGGCATGGCAAGATCTTAGAATCTCAGGTGAAGTAGACCAGGCACAAAACAAAAAACAAAAACAAAAGAAACAACATATGTACAATATTTATACAGGCCCAAAAGACCTGGAAAGGGAGATCCAATCTCCACTCCACTTAAAACCTCACCAGAGGTGCAAATTTTAGTATGCACTTTAAAATCCAACCAAGCCTATTTCCTGTTTGGTGGCACTAGGCCACTGAAACTTTGGGCCAATTCCTACCTCTATCAAAAACCAACCTTTCGAAAGAACTAATGTCCTTCCATCCACATTTGTTCCTGTTATACCACTGCTATACTTGAGTAATTTTTATTTTTCCAGAATAAGTGTCAGGTCTCTTCTGAACAAGTGAGAATCTACATGATTACACTCATTTCCATTAATCTCTCTCTCTCAACTTTTCTGAGCAGAACATTTCCAATGTAATCTTTGTCATACTTTATTGTATAATCAGGCATAAACTAAAAAATTTCATCATTACCTGACACATATGTGGTATGTTTATTATATGAAACATGTGCATACTGAAAGTAACATTCCTTGTTGTTCACCTCATTGTCATGCTCCATCAGAATACCTTCCAACTGAATTGGGAACTAAAAGTATTCATATTCCTCCAAGTAATTGGCATCTTGATACTCAACCTTATCTACAACACATGTATCAAATGTGAAACATTCATAGGCAATGCCCTCAAGGAGCACATCAATGTGTTGCTTTGTTTGCATAAGGCCACACTTTAACTCTGTTGCACAACCAAATTTTATCACAGTGAATGAGTCGCTTATTCAAATGGACAACAAGAATGACAATAAAAAATGCAAGGTTATTGCCGGTATTGGCATGGTGTGATGGTTTAAAGGTGGAATTGTTGTTCTTGTCACCAAGGTTCAAACCCTGTTGGGGTGGTATTGTTGCGTGGTTGTATTCTGGTTCATAGCTCCGGTCAAAAGCGTTTACCCCTTGAATAAAAAAATAAAAATGCAAGGTTATTTTCTTATACAGGTCTACTCATTTTAGCCAGCTTCTCAATTGACTATTTCTCATATATTTCAATTTTCTTCATAAGCTAAAATTCATGTTGTAGTTCAGACTTCTTAATGCAAGTGAGGTTCATAACTTGGCACCACTTATTCCCATGCACCCCTATTCTCATGCTTTGTTGTTTGAAAGACCAAGTCTAAAGTGTTATTTACATGCCTTATATTCCACTCAAAATTTATAATTATTGGATAAGTCACAATGCATTGATTTTGTAGCATACACTTGGTTTGAATCATTGAAGACAAAGTCAGAGAGGTTTCTTTACATGGCTTTATCCTTTATGCAATGTGTAAACTCAATTCCTATTACTCATGCGCCATGGTCTTTGACTTATTCAAGATATTCATGTGTTGTCTCCTATTTGTTGCACTTTGTTTCATGTCATCCTTAGTTCTATACAATACACTATCAAATAAGTAATGCATCATTACACAATGTAACTTATGTCTGGAAACATGTGGCTTTATTTGCTGTAGCTTAAAGACATATTCCAATGCCTCCTTAGCACTGGTTTAGGCATTGCAATATAGTTCACTCAATTTGCATTTATAACGCTTACGAGCTCTATTCCTACGTATAAGCTATATGCAACATAAACTTTTTAATTCATTTAAACTCATTTCATAGTATGTTTAGAATGTATGGTGAATGGCTTTACTAAGCTCGCGCTATATCAACACTATATTTACTTATAAATATTTCAAATTAGTTTTAAATATATATATTAACATATATATTATTAATATATATGTATATAACATCCATTGTTATATTACATATATATATTAATATAATATATATATACTCTTTCTTAATTAATCAATATTTCCCATTGAGTATATATTAACATATATATAAATATATATTTATTATATACATTTATATGTATGTACTCATTACTAATACAAACATATATATATATAATATCATGTATTTATTATTCATTATTTATTACAAATACCTAAATATTTTCATCGATAGACACATTCATATATATATAAGATATATATATATAAGTTTTCACCAATTGATAACTATATATATATATATAGTAATAGAAAAAGTATCCCTTTTCCTTAATTTAAAAATAATTAATGATAAATAAGCTTAATGTTTCCTTGATTTAGTGTTGTAATGTGTTTTACACATTCACATTAGGTCTACAACCCTTTTTAATAAAATGGACTTAATTGTGCCTTATTTAGGGTTTTGTAAAGTGTTTCTTTACACTTTCACACTAATATAGGGATTTAATTAATTAATTGAGCTTAATTGAGCTTAATTAACCCTTTAAATTCAAATCCAATCCTTATTTATTGCATTTTCTAAGGGATAAATCCTGACACTCATTAATAGTATTTTACAATACTTAATTTTGCAAGGTTTATGTCCTAGGATAGTGACCTAGGAGCCATTCGTCACCTGGTGAATGGGTCCTCACTAGGTCCTAGGACCCCCTTTTGGCATGTTATTTCACATTCCCCAAATCAAGTCCTAGTTAAGTATGCTAGGACCCATTCACCCTATGGAAAATGGGTCCTTCTTAACTTAGAACGCCCCTTTTTGAACATATTCTTAGTTGGATTTTAGTGATTTCAAATCTTAAATTTAATGTCAGCTTGTGTTATTTGAATTTTGGGATTAAATCTTAAGTTAAATATAAATATAAGGTTAATTCAAATAGTTTCATCCTAGAGAAGATCTAAGCTTTTCAAGTATTCAAGCATTATAGAAAACTTATGATCAAGAGAGAATTTCAAGAGCATTTCTAAGGCATTCAAGGGAAGATTTATTGAAGAATATTGCAACAATCAAGATTCCAATTGTCATGTCAAAGATGGATTGCATCATGCATGTTTTTGAGCTAATGTGTTGATGTAGCATTGAAGATCCAATTCAAGCATTGTTTCATATGCAAATTCAAGATCAAGATCTACATTCCTTAGAGCCACTTCATGCTAGATTGCTGATTTGTGCTCCAAGACTTCATCTAAGGTATCATTGTTTTATGTTTCATGATTATATTTCATTGTTTCATCATAAAGTTTAATTACCAAAATGGGGTTTGACCAAGGAAAAACCCTATTCCCTAACAAACAAACAAAAATTCTCCTCTCTGATGTGTGATTGTAGGTTTTAGATTGAAGATCAAGTGGAGAACAAAAGTTATCAAAGTTGTAAAAGTTGTCACCTTTCTTGCAAGATGAAGAAAAGTACTCTCCACAAATTATTTATGACTTTCGAGAGCTAAACATCTGGGATTTGGGAGAGCAAACATTGAAGAACAGGACCCTGAAATTACTTTTATAGAACCCTAGCAGGAACCCATTCACCATTGGGCGAATGCATCCTTAGTGAGGCCTAAAACAACACTTTTTCAAAAAGGCGTGCACATCATTTCAACATCTTAAAACCTACCTTTTTACTATTATAATAGTTAGGTTTTCTTTTTTATTGTTATTTATACATTTTACCCCTCATAATTGAGTGAAACATCAAGTCAAAAATTGGGTGCACCCATTTGATTAACCACATTTGGGTATACCCTCTTTTTCTTTTCTTTTTTCATTTTGGTGAACGCAACCTTTTGAGCATTGTAGATTTCTGATTTTAGAGTCCTTTCTAAACCTAGATCTCAGTTTTACATTATATTTGCATTGCATTTAGGGTTCTTTCATCTTGCATTAGTGAACATTGCATTTAGGGTAAATTTGCATGTTTGCATTTCTTATATTCATCTAAAATATAGAAAAATTGCATTAGAGTTGATTTAGTTTTGAATAGTGTTAACATTGACATTATCATTTAATCATTTAGAGTCACATTGCATATTAAATTTAGTCACATTACATTCATCATTCAACCTTAGTCAACATTGCATTTAGAAGCCTAAAATCTGGAAAAACTATTACAGAGTTGATTGTTATAGATCTAAAACAACAAACACATATAATCACTCAAAAATTGCTCTTTTTAGTCTTAAAAAAGCTTGTACTAGGACTCATTTGCCATAGGGTGAATGAGTCCTTGTTAGGGATACCAGAGCAATAAGTTTTCACAGTTCCTAAGCTTCAATATTAGGTTCAAAGTTTCCCGAAAAAGCATACTAGGACCCATTCACCACTGGGCGAATGAGTCCCTAGAGGCCTACAAAAATCAACTTTTTTGAGCTTTCTGGTGATTTTTTGTACTTCCTAGGCTTGCTGGTAACCTATAGTATCCATCTGAAAAGTTTCAGGAATTTCTATTGTATTTATCTAAGTCAAATCATCCATTTAGTATAGTCATTTTTAAAGCATTTCAAAAATCATTTCAGTTTCATTTTTTTTTAGATTTGTAGGACAATTATTTACATTTTGAAGCATTTCATAAATTGGATAGATTACTTTTTACAATGTTAGTATCTTTCCTTTCCAAGTATGCCACAAAAAAGTTAATCAATAAGCATGTTAGTCATTCATCTAATATATTTCCTAGTTATGCGAGTCTCTTAGTGCAAGAAAGTGAAACATTTGTTGACACCTTACCCCTTCCTATCTCTCCTATTTGTGGGAATGATGTGATAGAATAAGATGAAAGCATAGACAATCATGACAATCATAATTACTTTTCTCATGATCTCTCCTATTCATGATGAAGGTATTTTGGTGAAAGAAGATGCAATCATGGAGAATCATGAAAGTAGATTGTTTATCCTTCTCCTCCTACCCCTTGGGAAGATATTATGACACAATAAAATGAAATCATTGCCACTACTTGACTTATTCTAAATTCATCTCCCCATACCTCCCCTACTTGTGAGAATGATTTAGTGAAAGAGGATACAATCGTAAATGATCATGAAAAGATCACATTTGTGAGGAAATGTTGGTGTTAAGAGATCCACTAATTGAGAGCTATGACAATCCCACCTCTCCTGCATGGGAAGACATTATAGGAAATGGGGATGTAATTGTAGATAACCATCAAATTTCTTCTTCTCCTAATATCCTTCCTAGATGCGAAGAAGATAGTTTGGTGTTAGAAGATACTCTTATTGAAAGTCATGAAAATCTTGTCCCTCCCTTCCTTAATTCTCCTATCATTTGGAAATATCTATTTGATCAAAAAATTCCAATCATTGGTAAGCATTAACCTCATAATTTTTCTTCTCTTGATGCCTTCCCTATTTGTTATGAAGCTACTTTACAAAATATAACCATGGAATGTGATGAACCTTTTGTTTAAACTCCTCTCCTAAAATCTCTCCTACTAGGGTAGATGTTATGGAACAAGAGAATGAGACCTTAGAAAACAAGGATGAAATCACGAACAATCATATAACAATAAAATTTGGCCCTCTCCTAATATCTCTCCTATTTTTGATGAAGATATTTTTGTGTTAAAAGAACCAATTGATGAGAGTTGTGAGAGTCCTACTTGCCTCTCTTCCCCTAGGGAAAACATTCTTGAACAAGATAATTCCATCATTGATAAGCAGTAAAATCCAACCATTGATAACTCCCTTACTTGTGATGAAGTTACTTTAGAAGAACCAAACATTGAATGCCATGCACATCTAGTTTTTTCTTCTCCTAAAAACTCTCCTACTAGGGAGGATATCATGGTGCAAGAAAATGACAACATTGACACATGTCTTTCAAACAATAGAGATGTGAATTCCTTATATGAAGATGATGAAGTGACATTAGACCCCCCTTCACTAAGAGATAATGAAAATAAGGATTAGTTCCGTGAGGTTGTGAACATTAGAACTCCTAGATGTCCTAGTGATCCTTTAATTATTACACCTCCTGAGCCTAAACTCATCATTTATCCACCCTCACTCCACAAGTTCAAATTAAACCCATTCTTATCTTAGAACCACCTAAAAGGCAACTTGATAATGATAATTTTTTGTACCAACCGAGTTACAATACCATTGCTCATAGATATAACACTAGAAATAATTTGCAACCAAGAAAAACAACTCAAACACCCCTCCTATTAGCCAACCCTATCTTGACTAGTGCTTCTCGTTTGCCTTTACAAAGTGGAAAGGGGTATGATATTGTTGAACAACTTAAGAATACTTCTGCTAAGATATCCTTATGGGACCTTATTCAAGCATCACCTAGTTATCATAACATGCTTCAAAGAGCTTTACAACAAGTTCCTACCCCTCCTAATGTGCAAAAAAATGATGTGGCAACCCAAATTCAAGCTATAACTCCAACCAACATAGACATTACTTTCCATCAAGATGAGTTACCTTCATTAGAAGAGAAAAAACAAAATGAATCTATCATGATAATTTATCACATTAATCAAATAGCGATAAAGAGAACTCTTGTTGACAGTGGCTTATCCCTTAATGTGTGTTGCATAAACCTTCTTGATAAGATTGAAGTAGAAAAAATCCAAATTCAACTTGACTGTTTATCTATTCGTGGGTTTGATACGTAGGAAAAAAACCGCTTGGAATCATCACATTACCTATTAGATTTGGAAAGGTTACCTTGCAAAATCCAGTCCATGTTATGCCTCATGATCTATCATATAATCTTCTTTTAGGAAAACCATGGATTCATGAGATGAATGGGGTGCCTTCTACCCTTTATCATAGAATGAAGTATTTTTATGACAACAAATTTTACACTTAAGGTCGATCCTCAACTTGGGATTTGTTTGATTGCTAAGAAAGAAGGATGAGATCCTTTGAAAGCCTTGCATCCAACTACAAATTTGGAAGTCATGAAGGAAGAAGATGATTGGGGTTCCTTAGATTTCACACCTACATTCATGGGTGAATACAAGATCATAAACAAAGAGTTTAAGAATGGAAAAGAAAAAAGTGATAATGTCAACACAAAACTCAAAAGCATCTATTTCAACCATTTTAGGAGAAGAAGCAAATTAGACAACAAAATTTGATGAAGTTGATTATGAGCAACCACTGAATCCGAAAGAAATGAAAAAGATTTATGGAAGAGTTTATGAACTTATGAAACAACTTGGGTATAGTGGAAAAGGATGTGGTGCTAGACAACAAGGTATCTATGTCCCTATACAGCCTAACACACAAGAAAAGACTAGTGGTTTTGGTTATTGTCCTCGGAAAGAAAGAAAAAGAATAAAAAAAGCCTTCACTTGATATCAACACTCTTACAAAGTATTCTTCTAAGATAAATTCAATGTTGGTGCATCCTGAACTAATAGATAATACATGTGGGAATATCTCATTAGATAGGCATCAAGTCAATATTTTGTTTACTCATTATGATCAATAACATTAGTTGCTGCTCCTTGCCATGTAATAGTTGTAGGATCATTGCATACTCACTATAATTGCATATTTTACATTCATTGAAAATAAATACATTATTGCAAGGAGTGACATATAATCATCCATTATCGAGTCATCCCTGTCTTGCACTAAGTGGGGGAAAGGAGTTAGATAGCCTTTTCCTCGTATGGCACTTGTCATTGTCTCTTAAATGGCTAGTTGACTACCTTCCATGTATATATAAGAGCAAGCTTGGGATGTGGATGACAATCCTACCTCTCATACTAAGTTATCTTTAGTTGTTGCATTTTGGGGCCAACCCCTTATCCATGATGTAGTTTCATTCGGAACATATGACTTGGCATAGGGTTGTTCACAGAAATCTCTCATGTCTTAGGAGTAAACATTGGCTACTTTAAAGCAGTTGCTCACATAAATGGTGTTAGAAACCGTTTTAAAGTGTGGGCATACGTCGATAACATCATTCAACATTTTGAATATTTCATGGTGTAATTTTCCATTTCTTGTGATGCATCCTTTTCTTGGTGGTGTCATTAGGTTTGATGTCTCCAAGAGTGTGATATGTTTAAGCGTACAAATTTCCCTTAGTGGAATGATGCAAAATGAGGCATCCCATAAGTGGAAATATGATATTCTTGACTTTTCCTCTCTTGGAGACATTAGGCATGATGTTCCCTAAGAAGAAGACCTTGCACGAAGCAAGATCCCCTTGAACAAAAACCTATAGAAATAATATTCAAAAGAATTTAGCAATGTGGTGCCTTATTGAAGTTGTTAGGAGGATAACTTCGGTATGGTATGGGAGACTAATATGATTCTATCATTTTCCAACCCTTTCAGGATACTCACCTTATGGTCGGCCTGAGGTTTCACTACCCCAGAGTGAGTGTGTGTCTTGTTTATGTAGTGGACATCGAGTTTTGCTTGTAAACATTTTTGGACAAACATCCTAGACCTGGTCCACATCGCATTGGATAGATTATTGAATCTTGATCCTTAAATCTCGGATAAACAACTGCATTTCACATCGCGTTGGAATGGTCAAAGTTTGATCCTTTACTTTTCTTTATTTGCTTGGTCTTTCATAGGGTATGATTGCGTATCTTTATCATTGTTACATACATAACTCTCTTGAATGTCTAATTTGGTGTGAATTTGACACGGGGTCATACTCTCACTAAAGTGGGGGAAAAATGTAGTAACAGAAAAAGTATCCCTTTTTCCTTAATTTGGAAACAATTAATGATAAATGAGCTTAATTTTGTCTTGATTTAGTGTCGTAATATGTTTTACACATTCACATTAGGTCTAGGACCCTTTTTGATAAAATAGACTTAATTGTGCCTTATTTAGTGTGCTGTAAAGTGTTTCTTTATGCTTTCACACTAATCTAGGGATTTAATTAATTAATTAAGGTTAATTGAGCTTAATTAGCCCCTTAAATTCAAATCCAAGCCTTATTTATTGCATTTTTCAAGGGATAAATCCCAACACTCATTAATAATATTTCACAACACTTAATTTTGTAAGCTTTGTGTCCTGAGATAGTGACCTAGGACCCATTTGCTACCTAGTGAATGGGTCCTCACTAGGTCCTAGGACCCACTTTTGGCATGTTATTTCACATTCCTCGAAACAGGTCCTAGTTAAGTATTATAGGACCCATTCACCCTATGGCGAATGAGTCCTCCTTAACTTAGAATACCCCCTTTTTAACATATTCTTGGCGAGATTTTAGTGATTTCAAATCCTAGATTTGATGTCAGCTTGTGTTATTTGAATTTTGGGATTAAATCTTAAGTATAAATATAAAGTTAATTCACATAGTTTCATCTTAGAAAAGATCTAAGATTTTCAAGTATTGAAGCATTATAGCAAACTTATGATCAAGAGAGAATTTCAAGAGCATTTCTTAGGCATTCAAGCGAAGATTTATTGAAGAATATTTCAGCAATCAAGATTCCAATTTTCGTGTCAAAGATGGATTGCAACATGCACGTTGTTGAACTAATGTGTTGATGTAGCATTGAAGATCCATTTCAAGCATTGTTTCATATCCAAATTCAAGATCAAGATCTACACTCCTTAAAGCCACTTCATGCGAGATTGTTGATTTGTGCTCCAAGACTTCATCTAAGGTATCATTGTTTAATGTTTCATGTTTCATGTTCATGTTCATTGCTTCATCATAAGGTTTAAATACCAAAATGGGGTTTGACCAAGGAACACTTTTTCAAAAAGGTACACATCATTTTAGCATCTTAAAACCTACCTTTTTATAGTTATAACAGTTAGTTTTTATTTTTTATTGTTATTTATGCATTTTACCCCTTATAATTGAGTGAAACATCAAGTCAAAAATTGGGTGCACCCATTTCATTAACCACATTTGGGTATGCCCTCTTTTTCTTTGTTTCAATATATGTGTGTTTGTTTGTGTGGTATATGTTCATTTGATTTCCCTAGGAATGTGATGTACTTGTTCACGGGTTATCATTTTCACACACACATATGTATATATGTATATTTATTATATATATATAATCATCGATTAGTAAATACACAAAGAAGAACTCAAACTCAAAATAAGGATCTGGAAACACAATTTTAACCAAAGAACCAATCTCAAAAACAAAGGCTAAAATCATAACCATTCAAATACAACCAAACAAACTCCCTAGTTAATCCAAGACTTTGACTAAGGGTTTACTTACCAAATCCCATTCTAACTTGACTAAGTTTGACCACCCCAAACCACGAGTGTGTGTATGCTCAGTTATGCTTATTAAGGGTTACCGGACCAAGCTCCTCTCCTGATTGATACTCCTCCTCATGTACTTGAGGATTGAATATGTTCTTGCATCCAACTTAATACATTGCATAGGTAGTTATCCATTCACATTAAATACATTTGCAACATAAAACATTTGTATTGACAAAGCATTAAAATATTCATATTGCAATACATATTCTTTCATCGCATTTCATCAATATAAACATAATCATTTATTTAAAAGAAATAACATCTTAATGCATATTTTAGTATTCATCCTCCTACTAAACATATTGAAGTCACAATTTGCATTTATCAACACTTTCACTCATGAAGGTAAAAATAACTTAGTATTTATGAAATGGGGTGTAACACTATTTTTATTATACCAAAATGCATGTATCAAATTATCAATATCACAAGCATAAGCATAATATGAAGATAAAAGGGATCTAATATGTAATGTTATATTTTCAATACAAAAATATAAATATATGATTAGTAATTTAAAATAATTTGCATAATAAACCACGCCATCATGAATCTAAGAGTTATCAACCTCATCATGAAAAGATAAATAATTAGTACTATAGTCCTCACTATGAGCATCATCAATAGACCATGAGAAAAAAGATATAGAAGAAGGACTAGTAACCTCATATGAAGGTGGAACATTTTTATCTACATCACTAGGCTCCTCAAGGAAATACAGAGCAAGAGAGGAACATGGAGGAGAACCATAGCTATAAGATAAAATATATTGTGATATGGAGAAGGAATATGCTCACTAGGTACAACATTAGATAAATCAAGACTATTAGATGTATCAAATGATTATTCAATTGAGGTGAGATATAAGTCAATAGCATAGGCCACAAAAGATGTATCATCATAAAACATAGAAACAAGAATTGATATTTTAAGAAAGGGTAACCAATATCCATGATAAAGATGTATAAATAAAAGTGCACAAAGGATAGTGGATGCAAAAAGGATTAAGAAGATGATAAAAATAATAGTAGAATCCCCAATTAAGATAAATCAATGAATCATAAATAAGAGTGCATCCACCCTGATAAAAAAATAAATAATAAATACATTCAATAAAAAATTTAGATATAAAGATGGTTAAAACCCTTAGGAAAAATCATATAGGAATTTGATGTGAGGTTTGCCATTTTATGCAAGATAGTAAATTCAAACCTAAATAAATATATAGGATAAAAACATAAAAATAATCAATCAATAAATAATTCACCCTAGATAAAGAGATGGTATTTGAAACACATACCTAATTGAATCTAAAAAAGAGTGAAATAATAGGAAGTAAATGTGTACCTTGATGTCAATAAAGAAGAGAAAGATTTAACTATTACATATGACTATATATTAAATTTAGAAATTGGATACAAAATTTCTTAAATATGTGAATGTGCTCTATGAATTTATAGACTAAATATCAAGAAGAATCATTTTCATGTGTTCATTTAATCTATGTGCATGCATATTTTTCTCAAACATATGGGTTTGACTATTATGTGTGGGTTTGACTATTATGTATGGATTTATCTTTGGTGTCTCTAAACCTTAAAATATGGCTAATAATGTTGACAAAAAGATCTAGAAAATTGCTTAGTTAGGATCTTTACCTAATGATAAGCCTCTACATCTAAATCAATTACTTTGGAAAGAATTGGAAGACAACAAGAAATAATGCATGTGTTACTGATGTGACTAAGACAATGCTAAGTGATGAATGATTTGGATTTAATGCAAGTGGAGTGCGATGTATAAGAATAAATTTTTCTCATGTATTGAAGCAAGAGAGATAATGTGAAAGAATGAGCATTGGTTGATCATTGATACTTTTCGATAGATGTGGTTGGAATTGTTCAAGATTGCTTATAGTTGACAAGAACTATAATCAAGTTGGTTCGTTTTTTATAATGAACCTCCTTATCTTTCTCCCACCCAAATAATTGGTTAAAATTCAATGGAAATCTCTAAAACTTGAATTTGTGCTCTATTGCATCACCAAACCCCACATCTACAATTGAAGATTTTGGATGCCCCGCTAACCTCAAGACATACCTATAGATGAAAGAGGGACAAGCTGATCCCAACTATAGATACAAGAGGGGGTTCTTAGCTAGGTAGGTCCAAAAAGAACCGATCTTAGTTAGTACGCCCCACCATCCTTTGGTAAGTAGGGTCCCTCTCCGGAACCAACCCCACGGATTGCCTTACCCGTTCTCGGTTCCATCAATAAAACCTACTCATCTCATAAGGCCATCGATCCGATATCAATTGCCAAACAAAGGATCCCTCGAATCGCTATCTATCCCACCTGTCGTTAATACTTATATGATGATGCCACAGCTACAGCATCACTACGTATCCGTGTTATAAAAGCCATATTATTATTTAGGAGGGCGTGGTTGATAGAAATATATGAAAGCCACATTATAGTTCCGACAGTAGAAAATAGATAATATATATGATATCAAGCGAAGGAATTGACTGGAATAAATGCTTATATTTATCATTTACTGTATTCTTATATATACTTGAAAAGATGTCACGCAACGAAACAAGTAATAATTTGTTGATGACAGGCGACCACAGCATTCCGCCTGTTCCATTGAATATAAGATAACGGATGTGAATGCGGCGGTGGAGAAGGGTGCTTCTAGTGGCATATGGCCAGCACACTCTATAACGACCCAAACGTAGAGTGATCCCGTTCTGGCACGCAACAGATGACAGAGAAAGGAAGGAAGATGCCTATGATGGTATGTATATAAAGCGGAGAAACGGTGGCAGGGAAAGGCAAGCAAGACTGAGTGAGTGAGTGAGAAAGTAATCTGAGCATTAGATATGGAGATGAAGAGATGGAGATCAATAGTTACGGTGATAATGGTATTAATGGTATCGTTAGCAATGAGGCAAGCTGCAGCAGGAAGCATCGTAATTTACTGGGGACAGAATGGTAACGAAGGCAGCTTAAGCAGGACTTGCTCTACAGGCAACTACAAGATCGTAATCCTGGCATTTCTGGCTACTTTCGGCAACGGACAGACACCCATGATTAATCTGGCGGGGCACTGCGATCCATACACGAAAGGGAGCTGCAGTGGGCTGAGTAGCGATATAAAGGCATGCCAGAGCAGAGGAGTGAAGGTGCTTCTGTCACTGGGCGGAGGAGCAGGCAGCTACTACTTGAGCAGCGACGCAGATGCCAAGAACGTGGCATCCTATCTGTGGGACAACTATCTGGGAGGCAATTCCGATTCCAGGCCCCTGGGAGACGCTGTTCTCGACGGGATTGACCTGGACATTGAGGGGGGCACCACCGAGCACTGGGGAAGTCTGGCCAAGTACGTCAAGGGTTACGGAGGTAAGAAGGTCTATGTCACTGCAGCTCCTCAGTGCCCATTCCCTGACGCATACTTGGGGACTGCTCTCATGACAGGCCTTTTCGACTATGTGTGGGTGCAATTCTATAACAACCCTCCTTGTCAATATGGTGGGGACTTCGCCGATGCCTGGAAGCAGTGGACCTCTTCTCTTCCCTCTTCTGCCCAGATATACCTAGGCCTCCCCGCATCCTCTGAAGCTGCCGGCAGTGGCTACGTTGCTCCACACACCCTCATCTCTGATGTGCTCCCTCAAATCCGCACCTCTTCCAACTATGGTGGAGTCATGCTCTGGTCTAGATACTATGACCTCCAAAACGGTTATAGCTCAGCCATAAAGAATTCAGTCTAGTCCTTGTACTTGTTCTACTCCCTCACTATTATTACCATACTATCCTTAGCTAGTATCATCGACAAGCTTCTTCGAGTTTTAGAGATACCCCGGGTAATTTGTATCTTACCATTGGGACAATAACGTATTAATATAATATTTGTGAACCATCACTCTTTTTAAAGACTTGTAGCCAAAATTATATACATCTACATCTATAGCACGCTCGATATCAGAAATTTTATACAAAGATCATTGTCATTAAGGATGCTGGGTAGATAATACATTCATAAAGGAAATCAAATAAGTCATGCATTTTCAAGTAATGTATTGTAACTTAAGGGTATTCATGAAATAGTGTATATTGTAATAAATTTGAGTTTGATGAATTAATGTTTTATAGATTATTTTGTATAAATAAGTATATTATATTATATTTATTTTAAAAATAAGTGGAATGATATCACATTTCAAAATTTATGTAAGATTGAATTTTAATCTAACATAGAAGATAAAATAAAATAAAAATTAAATTGTTAAATCATACGAATTATAGATATAGCAAGAGACATATCACCATCATTAATCTTATTATAGCCATTGACAAGATATTGGCCATCAAGGATTGGCTTTTGAACCATAATAGTCTTCTTTATTAGTTTGTTATCATAGCTAAATTTCATTCTTCATAAGAGAGATGGTCAATGGCCAATGTTGTTATTGATGCCCTTGAGGGGGTTGGCTCCTATTAGAGAGGGAGGATAGTGAGACCCTTGAAATCATTTAGGGTGCATACCCTAATGACCAAGAAGAGCTTCTACTTGAGAAACTTCAAGAGAAACTTTAAATTAACTTGTACTTGTATCTAGAAAACCATGGACTTAGTATACATATAGAAATTATTAGGAATTTTGGGGTGATCCCCAAAGAGAATCATATGTATAGGAAAAGGACTAGGTCTAAAAGGCTTAAAGAGGTCATTTAAGTTTAAGCTGGTGAAGCACATTTTGATATTCTATAAGAATAGAAAACTCCCAATCACCATAAATGACATAAATAGAACCAAGAGTGAGAATTTTGGAAGGAGAATCATCAACTACTTGAAAATCATAAAATTGGAGCTTACTCACCCATTTTTTTGTGTATCATGAAATATATGCTGACCTAAAAATAATTTCAATCTATTGTGGTCTATATAAACCACACAATTACCAAAATCCAAATACTATCTAAACTTTTCCAACACATGCAAGATGGCCAAAATCCCATTTTCATAGATAATGAAACCCTTGGACATAAATATTTTAGCTTTTTGTTTTCCCTTTTTATTGGTTTCCCCTTTTGCATTATACAAACTCTAACTCCCCCTCTTGAAATATCATATTTAGCAACAAAAGGTTATGATAGAGTTGGAATTCCAAATATAGGGCATGGGTTGTTTACTTGCATAAGCTTATCCATAGCTTCTTAAGTTGCATCTTTCCATGCAAATTTTTCTTCATCAAGTTTATTAGGGTTACACTACCATTTTCATTATACCAAAATGCATGTATCAGATTATCAATATCATGAGCATAAGCATAATATGAAGATAAAAAGTATCTAACATGTAATGTTATATTTTCAGTACAAAAATCTAATATATGATTAGTAATTTAAAATAATTTGCATTATAAACCATGTCATCGTGAATCTAAGAGTCATCAACCTCATCATGAAAAGATAAATAATTAGTACTATAGTCCTCACTATGAGCATCATCAATAGACTATGAGAAAAAGGATATATAAGAAGGAATAGTAACCTCATGTGAAGGTGGAACATGTTTATCTACATCACAAGGTTCCTCAAGGAAATACAAAGCAAGAGAGGAACATGGAGGAGAATCATAGCTATAAGATAAAATATATTGTGATATGGAGAAGGAATATGCTCACTAGGTAGAACACTAGATAAATAAGATTGTTAGATGTATCAAATGATTATTCAATTGAGGTGAGATCTAAGTCAATAGCATAAGCCACAAAAGATGTATCATCATAAAACATAGAAACAAGAACTGGTATTTTAGGAAATGGTAATTGATATCCATGATAAAGATGTATAAATAAAAGTGCACAAAGGATAGTGGATGCATAAAGGATTAAGGAGATGATAAAAATAATGGTAGAACCCCCAATTATGATAATTCAATGAATCATAAATAAGAGTGCATCCACCTTGATAAAATAATAAATAATAAATACATTCAATAAAAAATGTAGATATAAAGATGGTTAAAACCCTTAGGAAAAATCATATAGGAATTTGATGTCAGGTTTACCATTTGATGCAAGATAGTAAATTCAAATGTAAATAAATACATGAGATAGAAAACATAAAAATAATTAATCAATTAATAATTCACCCTAGATAAAGAGATGGTATTTGAAACACATACCTAATTGAATCTAAAAAGAGTGAAATAATAGGAAGTAAATATGTACCTTGATGTCAACAAAGAAGAGAAAGATTTAACTATTATAGATTTGTATAAATTAAATTTACAAACTAGATACAAAATGTCATAAACAAGTGAATGTGCTCTATGAATTTATGGACTAAATATCAAGAAGGATCATTTCATGTGTTCATTTAATCTATGTGCATGCATATTTTTCTCAAACATATGGGTTTGAGTGTTATGTGTGGGTTTGACTATTATTTGTGGGCTTGACTATTATGTATGGATTTATCTTTGGTGTCTCTAAACCTTTAATAAATGGCTAATAATGTTGACAAAAAGATCTAGTAGATTGCTTAGTTAGGATCTTTACCTTATGATAAGCCTCTACATCTAAATCAATTACTTTTGAAAGAATTGAAAGACAATAAGAAATAATGCATGTGTTATTGATGTGACTAAGACAATGCTAAGTGATAAGTAATTTAGATTTGATGCAAGTGGAGTGCGATGAAATGTATAAGAATAAGGTTTTCTCATATATTGAAGCAAGAGAGATAATGTGGAAGAATGAACATTGGTTGGTCATTGATACTTTTCGATAGATAGATGTGGTTGGAGTTGTTCAAGATTGCTTATATCTACATATTCATAGACCCTACTTGTCCATCTATGCGTGTACAATAACTAGAGATGGAAGTGAGCTTTATACTCGTCAAGTAGAAAATTCTTGATAGAAAGAGCTAAGAGATCTACTATCCTCTTTCAACCTATCTACAAAACATAACTACAATCTTTACCAAGTATCTTAGGGCAAGCTTTATGAAGAGTCAAGGTAGCGATAAGTGTTTAGGGGTTGACTAGTAGGAGATAATGAACCTCCTTATCTTCTTCCCATCCAAATACATGGTTAAAATTCAAAGAGAATCTCTAAAAGTTGAATTCGTGGTCTATAGAACCGTGCATCTACAATAAAAGATTTTTGATATTCCACTAACCTCGAGACATGCCTATCGACGAAAGAGGGACAAACTGATCCCAACTATATATACGGAAGGGGATTCTTGGCTAGGTAGATCCAAAAAGAACAAATCTTAGTTAGTACGCCCCACCATCCTTTGGTAAGTAGGGTGGCCCCTCACCGGAACAAACCCCACAGATTGCCTCACCCGTTGATATATATTTATCAAGTACCCATTGATTCATTCTCTCATCTCATGAGACCATCGATCCGATATCAACTGCCGGCTCCATTACCCAAACAAAGGATCCCTTGAATCGCTATCTATCCCACTTGTCGTTAATACTTATATGATGATGCCACGGCTACAGCACCACTAGTATCCGTGTTATAAAAGCCATATTATTAGTTACGAAGGCGTGGTTGATAGAAATATATGAAAGCCACATTATAGTTCCGACTCTAGAAAATTGACAATATATATGATATCAAGCGAAGGAATTGAGCGGGATAAATGCTTTTATTTATCGTTTACCATATTCTTATATATACTTGAAAAGATGTCACGTAACGAAACTATTAATAATTTGTTGATGACAGGCGACCGCAGCATTCCGCCTGTTCCAATGAATATAAGATAACAGATGTGAATGCGGCGGTGGAGAAGGGTGCTTCTAGTGGCATATGGCCAGCACACTCTATAACGACCCAAACGTAGAGTGATCCCGTTCTGGAACGCAAAAGATGACAGAGAAAGGAAGGAAGATGCATCTGATGGTATGTATACAAGGCGGAGAAACGGTAGCAAGGGAAGGCAAGCAAGCGTGTAAGTGAGTAAGTGAGAGAGAGAAAGTAATCTGAGAAAGAGCAAGAGCATTAGATATGGAGATGAAGAGATGGAGATCATCAGTTACGGTGATAATGGTATTAATGGTATCGTTAGCAATGAGGCAAGCTGCAGCAGGAAGCATTGCAATTTACTGGGGACAGAATGGTAACGAAGGCAGCTTAAGCAGCACTTGCTCGACAGGCAACTACAGGATCATAATCCTGGCATTTCTGGCTACTTTCGGCAACGGACAGACACCCATGATTAATCTGGCGGGGCACTGCGATCCATACACGAAAGGGAGCTGCAGTGGGCTGAGTAGCGATATAAAGGCATGCCAGAGCAGAGGAGTGAAGGTGCTTCTGTCACTGGGCGGAGGAGCAGGCAGCTACTACTTGAGCAGCGACGCAGATGCCAAGAACGTGGCATCCTATCTGTGGGACAACTACCTGGGAGGCCATTCCGATTCCAGGCCCCTGGGAGACGCTGTTCTCGACGGGATTGACCTGGACATTGAGGGGGGCACCACCGAGCACTGGGGAAGTCTGGCCAAGTACGTCAAGGGTTACGGAGGTAAGAAGGTCTATGTCACCGCAGCTCCTCAGTGCCCATTCCCTGACGCATACTTGGGGACTGCTCTCATGACAGGCCTTTTCGACTATGTGTGGGTGCAATTCTATAACAACCCTCCTTGTCAATATGGTGGGGACTTCGCCGATGCCTGGAAGCAGTGGACCTCTTCTCTTCCCTCTTCTGCCCAGATATACCTAGGCCTTCCCGCATCATCTGCAGCTGCCGGCACTGGCTACGTTCCTCCACACTCTGATCTCTGATGTGCTCCCTCAAATCCACACCTCTTCCAACTATGGTGGAGTCATGCTCTGGTCTAGATACTATGACCTCCAAAACGGTTATAGCTCAGCCATCAAGAATTCTGTCTAGTCTTTGTCCTTGTTCTACTCCCTTACTATTATTACCATACTATTCTTAGATAGTATCATCTATCTACAGGCTTCTTCTTGTTTTACAGATACCCTAAGTAATTTGTATCTTACCTTTGGGACAATAACATATAAATGTAATATTTGTGAACCATCACTCTTTTTTTATGATTTGTAGCAAAAATAGTAATCTACATTTATAGCACGCTTAATATATAGAGTAAAAAAAATTTAAAAATCAATCAATATACAATTTATATAATACATTGTTTGATACCATTCCAATCTATAATCAAGAAATCCTAGATCAAACACCATCATACATGCCCACTCTAAAGAGCCCTCTCCAAAATACATTACTGCCATGCTAACATACTAAGGCCATCCAAGATCCTCTTATTTATACCCCATTTTTCAAATCAGATCTATGTAAAGAACACAATCCAAATCATATAGAAGAAAGCCCTAATATATATTAAGATCAAGTTACCATTATACTCCAATCTCATACTATCATTGACCAAGACCACATACCTTTTAACTTTCATGATGATCCCATCATCCATCTCAATTCCATCCATATTCCAATAACTTTCACTTCTATAGATGAGAAACTTACTTTTGTTGGACACATAGATGACAAAGTTATAGTTGAATTCATAGGGCTCTTCGAGGACATCTGACAAAATGATCAAACAACAAGCTTGAAGGAAGAGGAAGCACCAGCAGGCTATCAAATCGAATCACTCAATTTTCTTAGAGCAAGATTTCTTACTGATGAGAAGATGACAACCATTGATGATTCACAGCAACATAAAGAGGAGTTAGCATTTTGTTGCTAGAACAACACATATCTAATTGTAAACATAATTTATCATGTAGTGTCCCTCCGTCTGTGATATCGTCGTATAATTTTCATTTGTGGGAGGTAGGGTATCATTTGAGTTTAATTTGTTTTATTGTTATTTCTTTAATTAAATAAATAATATTAATAATTTATTTAGTTTAAATAAATTAAGGTGAAAATATTTATTAAAATAAATATAACTAAAAGAAAGATTAAATATTTATTAAATAATTAATAGTTGATCTATTTGGTTCATATATTATAGAGTCAATTATAAAATAATGAATAGGGGTAGTGGCTAGCATACAATCGTAACTGATGGAAGTGCAACGGTCAGCTGATGGGAGTGTAAAAGACACCATCAAATAAATTATAATAAGTGATAGAAGTCGAACGGTTCCCCGATGGGAGTGGAAAAGACACCATGAAACAAATTATAAACAAGAATTATTCTAGAGGATTGGGGGGGGGAAGCTTGGGAATCTGGCAGACTGTGTAAACTTGGTGATCATCATCACTATGAAGTTTGTAACTCATGGGAATTCGATTAAGGTCAGATCTTAACTTTATTTTCTTGCACCTTTTGAAGTCTCCGTAGTATTCTTACCTTTGTCGTGACTTGGAGTAGCCGATTTCCATTGACTGTGATTTCATACATGGAATGATTCTATCTTATATCGACGTCTATATTTTGTTATGTGTCTCAGATGTTCATCAGTAATTTCGTGTTCTTGAAGATTTGTGTGTTAAAAATTGATGAATCTGCCTTGCCCTCAAAATTCTTAACAGTTCGAGTGATGGGTATTTGATTCACTTGTGAAACTATCAACCCTTATTACTGATTTTAGGTTAATGTCCATACATTATTCTTGACTTAAGGGAAGTTCTTGATTCCAGTTATTACCTTATTAAGTTTCATGCAATTAAAAGCTTTGAATTTGTCGACACTTCGTGATTTTCCTCGCACCTGCTAATCGAATCTTATTTGAAAGTTTTCTAAATTCTGCCATGATATAGCATTTGTGCGTATCCTATAGTCATAACATTCGTCTCTGGCATTTTGGAAAATAGATCGCTGTCTAGAATAAGTTTTAAAGTTTGAATAATCTCCTTGATTTTGTTAACAATCCTCCACAACTGCAACACTTGAAAACAGAATATTGTCACAGTATAAATAACCTCCCTGAATCCTCTGCAATCTGTTCAGCAATGCACTTGAACTTGGTAGGGTGTATAGTTCTAAATAAACTCTCTAAACCTATTTCCAACCTATCTCAGCCATCGCACCTGATCTTCATAGGAAGTTTAAAGGTTTAAATAATCGGTTGATTTTATTGTCAATCTATCACAGTTGTAGCACTTGAAAATAATGATAATAATGCAAGTAGATGGCGATATTTGTAAATTCCAATATTCACGTTCTAATATGCTTGGCAACCTGTCACAGTTACAACATTTAGAGTTGAGGCACTGTACAGAATTAAATAGCCTCCCTGGAACCTTTGGTAATTTATCACAGCTGCAAATTTTAGACTTGTAAAGGTTTAAATAATCTCTCTGATTTCATTATCAGCTTGTCTCAGCCGCGCACTTTTGAAACATATTAGGAAGTTTAAAGGTTTAGATAATCTTTATGATTTCATTGTCAACCTGCCTAGGCTGCGGTGCATTTCAATATTTCTCCTCTTCATACATTCCCCTGTTTTATTGAACAAACTGTCATAATCTAAAGATTATCCTTATGTAGGAAATCCCTTCATCTTGCTGAGTGAGTGCTTGTTGATTGCCAGCAAAGGTTACAATGCTTGAATGTGCTCCAGTATGCTCATTAACTTAGTGATGTTGAGAGCCTTCTTGCTAAATTTATTTTGTGCTGATCTTGTGTTACTACATTCCTAGACCCCTTCCGTTACTCTATCGCCCTCAGCTGTCAAGTCGACCTCTCCTCTTTGATCACTGCATACACTATGTTCTAGACCTGCGCTTGACAGGTTATTGATTCATTTTCTTGTTTGAACTACCTCTGTGAATTGCCTTAAATGCAGTTGGCTTTTATGCCTTAGTTGGAAATTTGATAAAGTGTATCACAATCAACATCCTAATATATATTAAATATAGGGGAATTAAAAAAAAAAGGACTATCATTATAACGTAAAAGGCAGTAGTTTGCATAACATTTAGTTCATACAGATTTACTATTCTTAGAGGTGGAAATTTTAATATGGAACTCACCCGCCTGCCACTGTAGAATACATGAAATCTCGTCAACTATAAGATTAGGGTATAGTTAAGAGCAGTTGTAGAAAAATTGTTATTTACTCATTTATATTTTAACATCTGTTTTTTCTTTTTCATGAGAAAGAGGGTAGCTCCAGTTCTATAGTGAGAGTTTTGGGAAAATAAAAGAATTAGCTTTAATAGGAAGTAGATAAGTTTAGGAATTATCATAAGTGTGAAGCTATACTATTCAATCGTGTTTTTAAACAAAAGAAATTAATGTGTATTGAGTCCACCTCCTAGTTATATCGTTGAGAAGTTCTTAAGTTTGTTATTTTAGTAAGTGATAACAAGGTAGAAGAGTAAAATTGAGAATAATTAATATGGAATTATTTATAAGAGTCCCAAGGGAATATTGTACTTTAGATATCTATTGTATTGGACTTAAATTGAGTAATTAGTCTTGAGGGAAGGAATAATGCTTTGACAAGGTCATAATTATTGTTAATTGCATAATCAAAAGGTTTCATTAAATGCTTGTATTTGATAATTTATTTAAAGGTGAATTTGTTGTATTTCTCAATTAGTGGAATTAGAAACATTAAATTTCTAGAGGATTGCTCCAGTAGTAATGTAGATGGTTATATGTGAGTAAAAAAGGTAATAGTTCTATTTATTTATTTGGAATATTTCTAAAGAAGTAAATTGATGAAATGTCTTTATATGTATATATGGATACCTATAGTGGTAGGTTATTGTCTCTATGATTTCTTCAGTTTGATTTAAATGATGCCTCAATAATGGAAGAGATAAGATATAAAGGAAGCCTTAAATGTTAGTATAGTGTTATCACTCTTTGTGGATTAGCAAAAAGGTAGTCTATTAAATATAGTCTTTTAGGTGAGTAGGTCAATAAGAAATTGATAGATTATTTAACTTAGAACACTTTGAGTTATTGGTGATTACTTAGTATTTTATATGTGGAAGAAATGTCTTACTGTTTAGTTGATAATGGGAGGTTGTTTGGAAAAGTGAAGTTCATGGAAATAGTAATTGCTTGTTTGTGTGGTTAATATATGATTTGATGTTCCGTCTTGAGGTGAATTTTCCTTGAGTTGATTTTGGTTGGGATTCTTTTGAATATCTTGAAGTCCTTAATGTTCTGATGAGTATGACCTTCTTAGTTTATTTTGATTTGAGGATATTTTATTCATTGGGTTGGTGTTGAAATTGGCTTGAAGCCCCGTATCATTGACTTACTCTTGTTGCTTCATTTTATCCTCGTTTGTGGGTTCTCATTCCTTTTTGGCTTCCAGAGGCTTGAGATGAATTGTCAGTTGATGTTCTCTCTTTATGTGCCCTTGATGTGGCAAGTGTTTTGGTTTCATGATTTTGAAAGGGTTGTACGAGAATTGTTGAGACTTTGATTATGTATTTATAGCGAGATGGGTAATGCCTTGCATGCTTCTCTGTTGTGATCTAATGTTCTTGTTATGTTGTACAACCCTTGGTTTTTTGGTTTGATATTGTTGGGTCTCTAGGGAGAGTGGCTCCTTGTGGGGGCCGGCACCCTGTTTAAGGGGAAGGGCATAGGATAACCCACGAGTGAGTTAGTAATCAAGTGAAAACCTAATAATTAACTTAGGAGGGTTGGGTAGTAATAT
>VDFB02081633.1:0-17347 GCA_007258455.2 Sequoia sempervirens
TGATGTGTGCTTTCATATAAGATCTCTCATTATGTAGGTTGAATTCCAATGCAAAAAATCTTAGAGACTACACCTTTGGAATATAAATATTAGACCACTTATTCATTACAACTTGGTCATGATGACTTGTATTGAAGTTTTAAATCAATTTTCCAACATGCTTTCAAAAGGATTCACACTTTATTATTTACATCAAATCTGATTTTTTAGGGGTGTATATAATCAGATTTCTAGTACTAGCCTTGTAATAGTCATAAAATCCTTCAACTAAATCTTATCTATAATTGTTTCAAGAAAACAAGGAAATTGATGAAGGAGAACAAAGGAAAAAGGTGAAATCGACATTGAAATCGAGCATGGAGTTGAGTGAAGAACGAAAGCAAGATTGGAGTTAAATATTTAAGCATCAAACTTGAAACCCAAAAGCATTTTTTAATGCTTGGAGATTCCATTTTACGCCTTAATTTTCTATTTTAGGCTAACTCATCTTTGGTTTTGGGCTTAAAACAAATCTTAGAACCAATCCAATAGATTTTGTTTAAGGATAAACAAATTGAACAAGCAACTACACACTCAAGTTTGGCGCTTTAAAATGAACTCATTATTTTCTTCGGGGATCTAAAATGAACATGTGCTCTTTTTTTTGTGAAAACTTACTTCAACTAACTTCATTGAAAAAGGGTGTATGCGCTTCTCTCGCACTTTATAGCGATCTTGAGAATCAAAAGGCCTTTTTCATGACTTTAGGGTGAGATAAAGCAATCACCTCCACACTTCAGTTTGGGTTTAAAATTGAACAAAATATTGTGCGAGTGTGAGTGGGGGCATTATTGTGTATATTCTCTTTCTTTGTGTCATCAAAGATTGATCGAGTTACGGATATTGTCTTTACTCACTTTTGTTTATCTTAGAGGACTGCCTTGAGGAAAAAGTACCCAAGGGAGCGATGTTAACACTCCTAAAGCAAAATGCTTCTAACGAGGATATAAATGGTGGTGTTGGAGTAAACATAATATCACCTGCGGTTGATTATTCCGACCGAGATGAATCTGAAAGGGACTCTGGTTGTGATCTCCCCAAATGGAAATGCAGGAAATAAAACCCTTGTTTGTGGTGAAGCTATTAATAGGATTTATCAAAGTGTTGGTGGAACAGATTCCAGAAGTTACTTCCCCATATCGATCTTGGTTAAAGAGTATGAAGTTAAGAATTAACATACCTTTATATTTTTCCCTTGGTTGCATGTAAAATCATCTTCTCTGAGGGCATGAAGTTAAAGCCACCAGAAAAATGTACCAATTGAGCTACGATGTTATATTGCTTGTGAGTCAGTTTGAAAACACAATGCTTGGATCCAAAACATTGAGACAAACATTAAACAAATCATTCAAAATTAAAACCCTTTGGGAGAAGCAAATATCCTTGAAAAAATTCTCCTTGTTACATTGCTTGCGCTTGGGATTCGTATCCTTAGAGGCTTCTAAAAATTTGGATTTCATCTCAATTTTCTCCTACTAAAGTCAGCAATAGGTAACTCTTGCCTCAAATTTCCTTGGTTTCTTGCATAATACACTTTTAGGGATAAGGGAAAAGTTGAGACATTAGACATCTAGATTCAAAATCTAATCAAGAATTTGTTTGTGGTAAAAAAGAACCCATTAAGCAAATATTAAATCAATTGGACCCCACATATGTGCTTGGCATCTTTTGGTCATATGGTTTTCATGTAAACATTGGTCTTTTGATTTTGAATTACTCTTAGAGAAAAGCATGTTCTTCACTATCTTGGTCTTGTAAACAAGTCCTTCCTAGATTCATTTAGGATCAAAATCAAACACTTCATCCATCCAAACATTTATCACCTTCATCCCACAAACAACTTTAGAGCTTTGGAAACATAATTATAGACTTGGGTAAATCATCAAAATCAAAATCATCTTTGTTAGTTAGGTGTATGGGAATGCATCCTTTCTCATACATTTAATTGATTTAGAAATCCTTTGAACAAGCTCATCCTAAGATCACATCCAACAACTTAGGGTTTACAAGTTCATTATCCAATCAAACAACCAAAATCAAGCCCTAAGTCTAGCATTGATCCAAAGTCCCTAAATGTTCAAACATCCATATCATTCACCCCTTTCATCATTCATCTCGTCATTGTTCTAAATTGCCAGGGTCACTTTTGCAACAAAGTCAAAGCCTGAGGAACTTATATAAGAAGCCAGCGATCCATACATCATGAGTAAACAAATTCAATTGAACTTTTCAAAGCCTTACAACAGATTGATTATCAGCACTCACATCTATACAATAGGTACATGGGATCATTACCTTTAGGCAATGAGTACAACAAATGTGAAATTCCCAAAATCAAGTTTGGGACCTTTCCCCAATGGTGAATTCAATCTAAGTCAAACTTCGTCACCAGCTTGAGAACAATCAATGTGGGCAAACCAAAGCGACGTCATCCTACCAAATCCCTACATGCCAAATGTGAATGTACCAAGTACAATTTTTCCAAACATGAATCTGGAGAACTTTGGGATAAATATGTTTGCAAATCACATAAATGTTGTTTAGAGTCCAAACAAGATAGCAACTCCAAGACAGGTGACACCAAAATCAAAGTTACCTAAATCAGAGACAATGTTCAATTTCTTATAATGATAATCTAAACTTGTTAACTCCGTGGGAACGGTGTCCAAAATCAATTTCAATGATCATTCAAAACACAAGTATGCATCCCAAATTTGTTTGAACAAAAACCAAATCAACTATATCAAGGGAGTCAAGATCAAAATCAAGATCAAATTTGGCGAGATCAAATTTCTACACTTACCAAAATAGATGAGTCATTGCACCAAGAGACATCTCCATCACCATTACCGATATCAACATCATTCCTTGGTTTAGGGCTTCCCCCTTTACCTCGCACCAATCACTCCATCCAAATCAATCCACCTAACACCAATCAAGCCATCACATCAAATCCTTTAAATATACCATTGACATCACACCAACAGATGGTATCTAATCAAATGACAACATTAATCCTGACAAATCAAAATATGGTCTCCCAAGGATCTATCACCTCGATCATTCTGATCATTCCTATCACCTCGATCACTCCAACCACCACTATCACACCCATCATATCTCAAACCCTCACGATCACTCCAAACGTATCTCAACGACTTGTCACTACATCCAACATGATTTTGAATCCACCACCACTACCACCAAAACCAAACACAACAAGATAATATAAGATTGTTCTAAAAGCTCACCAAGCCTACCAAAAGGCCATCCAACAATATCTAGCCACGCAACAAGCAGCACAAGCTAAACAAGTGCAACAAGCCTCTCATGCTGCCCAACAAGCACAAGCACAAACACAAAAAATGACAACTGTTGAGAACAAGGATCAAGATAAATCTATCACTAAGCACCTTGAAATTGTGTCTACTTCATCCAATGATCAAATCAACATATGTCAAGAGTCACTTTTCAATCATGATCAAAATCCACCAACCAACAATGATCCAATTCAAGAAGTGTCAACATCATTTGACCCTATGGTTGAAGACATTAGAAATCCCTCCACCATAATTATTGTAAACAATGTTCAAGATCTCTCGATTAAGGAGCACATTGAAGATGTTTCTACCCCATTCGATGATCAACTCACCATACATCAAGAGCCACTTTTTAGTGATCTATTTCAAGGAGTGTTAGGATTATTTTATCCTATTGACATAATGCATGATTCGTTGACCTATGATCATGTTGAAAATTTCTCTACATCGCCTTATGAGTTAGAGGACATATCTCAAAATTTTATCCCAAATCATGATCAAAATCTTTCACCAAGGTCTAGCAATGGCCCTTTCCAAGACATGTTGACATCCTTTGACCCCATGGTTACAGATACTAAAGGAATCCTCAACTCGACACTTGATCCAAATTCACTCAAATATCAAGAGGATATTGAACTACTTACCATGCCTAATGATGATGTCCAAGAAAGCAATCCATCCTTTGAAACTGACGCATGTCAAGAACTTGATCCAAAGCATGTTGAAAGCAACTTTGAAATCATTCAAGATCAAGAATTTGTATCTTCAAGATACTACAATAATCTAATGGACACTCTCCTATCTATGCAAGATGATCATATCCACATAGCACATACTCCTCCATCTACCCATGAGATGCTTTCTTTGGATGGAAACATAGATGATCATCATTCAGAACAGGATCCCTTTATTCCTGACATTGTTATGCAAAAAGAGCAGATTATTGATTCCTACAATCAAGCTAAATTGTCAACATCAGGATCAGATATATCCCAAATTCAGACTGAGGACATCATGTATGAGGTTATCCAACATTATCCACTCAAGGAAACATGTCAGATAGAATAGGATATTATACAGTCAGCAGAGCCTCCAATCAAAATAACATCATCTATAGTGGTCATTTATCAGAGCATGCTTATTGAACAAGACATATCATAACAAGCAGAATTAAAGCATGAAGGTACTACTTCCACAATACTGGGGGCAACTATGTCTCAAGAAAATGTCAATATAGGGAGCACGAAGAGTCCTTATGATGAAACCAGTGTCAATACTACAACCAGCCACGTCATGAATCTTCTTCCACCCATCACCCCATCCATGAATTGGGACTAACTTCGAAAGAAATATTTGAATCAAAGTACGAAGAACGTTATCAAAGCAAGAGAAGCTGAGAACATAATGGATAGATCAAATACATATGGATACCAAAGAATACAAAGAAAGGTTATCCCTACCAAACTCCATCAGTCAAAGAAACTATGGGGCAAAATAAAAAAGGGAAAAGTATCCATCAAAGATGTCTGCAAAAGTAAAAGCCAGCTTTTCAAGTGAAGTACAAAGTATATCAAGCAATTGGTCCTAATTCCACACACACTTCCATATCCACCCATCATTGCTCATCTTCCCAAGTTTGGAGAATCAAAGATTCCAAACTATCAACTAATCCATCTTTTATCCCTAAACACACTCCATCCATGCCCCAATGCCTGATATCCAATTTTTACATTCACCATGTATTGGCAATGACCCTTCATCATAAGGATTCATAAGGCACTTTATCGTGATGTACGTACGCACAGAGACAAAGTTAACCCCGATATCAATAAAGCAGATCAGGAATCTCAAAAGTTGTATTCAAGTGCACGTGTCTTGGCAAAGAAGCTTCTTCAAGCAGGATATCAATGGCACATCATGATAGGGGTGTCTACATCATTAACACCTTGTGATTTAGCATGAGCTTAAAATCTTTCAAAAAAAAAAAAATTAAAAAAAAAGAAGCAAAAAGTCCAAAAAAATTAGAAAAAGATCAAAAATAGTAAAGAGAAAATTGTCCTCTAGTGAAAACCACTTTGGTGGCACTTTGGTCAAGTACCTTGGTGAAAACCTAGCAAATAGGCGCCTTGTGTAAATAACCACTTTCCATCCACCAGGATCTTTATGGCTTGTTCTACATCATCCATCCATTTCACTTCCATCATCCATCGCATCCAGATCTCCATCCATCACTCATCCACTTGCATCTGCACCATAGCTTGGTCACGTTTTCGTATCATGATCCCTCCTAGTACTACTTGGCCCATCCTCAAGGTTAGCTTGTCCTTCCTTTATTAGAGTAGTCTATTGCATCACGCTGGGGGCATGTTCTTATCAGATTCAATTCGTGTATGATCTTAAAGCCCTCAAATCAGAAAATCCAAAAATCCAAAAATCCAAAAACATCAAAAAATCAAAAAATCAAAAAACATCAAAAAATCCAAAAATCTAAAAACATCATAAAATCATAAAATCCAAAAACATCAAAAAAATAAAAAAAATCCAAAAACATTCAAAACATGTCAAAAATCCAAAAACAGCTCAAAAGTCAGTCAAAATGTCAAAACAAAGTCGTCTTGTCAAACTACATCATCTCTGAGCCTTGAACATAGGCAAGGTTGATCTTTGATCATCCCCCTGGGACATTAGGTCAGTCCTTTAGGAGTCGGTCATAATAAACTAATATCTCATCATGTATATCTTCATCTGTAAATCGATCAAGTCATCAGTCGAACTACGTGGTCTCTACGTGTATAACGTAGGCAAGGATAATCTGTTGATCAGCCCTCGAGGCCCCTAGGATAGGTCCTTAAGTTAGTCTCTTGGTCAAAATATCAAAAAACCCCGAAAACATTAGAAAATCAAAAAATCAAAACATTTGAAAACCTCAAAAAATACCAGAAATAGCCTCAAAACATTGAAAAACTCCAAAAACATCCTGGAAATATTTGAAAAAATCCATCCACCTCATCTCGCTTGCACCCACAATAGCACCATCCATAATAAACTGATCTTCATCCTCAACCTTTGGTGAAATAGTTAGAAACAAGTCTAGCAACTTAAAAGTAAAACTCAAAAATGTCAAATCTCAAGTTTAAGTCAGTATGTAAACAAGTTGGTCAGTTCTTTGTATCAATAGTCCATCATCCAAATAGTCCCATATCAATCATCTGATAACATCATGTCCTAGGATGTATCCTTCCTACAAGGGCCATTATTTATCAGAAAGAGCACTTTGGATAAACGAAATGACGTGCCACCATCCACTAACATGTCCTAGGATGTATCCATCCTACAATGGGCATTATCTTTTGGCAATAGTTTCGGTTCCTATCCTTGAAAACACATTCCCTTTTGGTTAGCGGTATTGAAGAACATCAACTTGTTTTTGTGCTTTATCTTTGTCTTTTGACTTATCTTATTGCACTCCAAGGACCTCTCAATGATATCTGAACGATGGATTTAGAGAGATAGGAATGGGGCAACGATCATTATCCTTTTGTCTGCTATGCTTGATGGACGTTCTTGTAAAATAACCTTGGTGAATACTTGCTCTGTTAGATATGTATAGAGGATGTTTTAGATAGCTTGTTGACTATTGCATTGACTGGTTATACCTTTCCGTGTTTTGGTTTGAGGTGTTTGAAACTTCTAAAGTGCATCCTAGCAAGGTTTCCATATGTCAGGTGTGAAGAAGAATACTCCTATCTATTTGTCGAGTCAAATTCCATCACACTAAGTACAACGCCATCCTGGTCCTTTATACCTTGATGCATCATGCTTATGTGTGTTATCAAACATAAGGTAAGTGACCCTAAATTTAAAATCCCAATCCTTGATAAGCAAATCATTCATTTCTCATCATCATTTCATCATCATCATCTCTAATAAAGTCTCGTCATATCATGGACTTGTTGGATACTCTTGTCATCATCTAATGTCTTCTTTTCTGCACTAACATCACGTCATGAATAATTAATCATCATCACTAGTGCATCCATCCTGCATCCACGAACCATCAGTATTCTGCATATCATCTCACATGCATAATCATCATCATAATATAGATCTTTTAGTCTAAGAATCTCATAAATCATATATTTGCATAAATCATACATTTGCATAATCATAGCATATCACATCATCAAGCTCATCCATCTCACATCATATCATCATTTAAGTTGTTTAAGATAATATAGATTTGTTATTCTAAGCATCTTAAAATCATCTCATTTGCATCATCATCCATACCATCCATTTTAAACCTCTTTATCGCAAGATCGACCCTCAAATGGAATATTTTCACTCGATCTCTTGAGGGGGCAATGTACTAGTGTACTTCTTTCCGCTTGGGCATTCGAAAAATCAAAAAAAAATTGAATTTTGATCGCGGCAAGTTATTCTTTGAACCAACACAGCAAGTACATAGCTTCAAAGAGGGGCAAAATGTAGACATGCAAAATTAGCATTATGCATTCAATTAGTTCCATTCATCAAGTAAACCATATTCACATCCATCCACTCATCAGGTAAATCAGGTTCATCATCCATTTAAATTAAATAAATTAACTTTATTTGATTTAAGCCTACCATTACCTCATTTAATTAAATCAATCAAATACTAACATTTCATCTTTTATAAATCATTCCCTAGATTCATATTCCTTAAGTTAATCAACCTTTATCTTGCATCATCCATTTAATTAAATAAACCAGGACTTTATTTAATTAAGTCTCAAAATTCATATTTCTCCCTCTTGATTTAAATAAATCAAAATATTTAAGTCAAGTGGGTCAAAATCACCTAAACATCACCTAAGCTAATCTAATCCTGATTAACCTAACCTAACCGCCCATCACATCCTCTAGCTTTTCCCACTTGCACCAATAAATCATTTTAATTCATTTATAAAATCATCATTTTCCCTCAACAAAGCACCTTTTTAGAATATTCCCTCAAGTTTGAAAATGATGACAAGTTGACTTGTCCCTTCCAACATTGCATTAACTTATCTTTTTCATGTCCCCCTCTCAACATTTAATTCATAAATTCAAATTTGAATCTCCCTCTCTTGGGCACATTGGCCAAAACTTGCACATTCCTCAACCTATGGCAAGTTGACAAGTGGCCTCATCTCATTGGCCAAATCTTTATCCCACATTGCTCTCTCATAAGCATTCTTTCAACTTGAGAATCTTTAAATAGAAATCATCTCCATTGATTCAATCCTCCACAATCTTAACATTTTCATATCCACAATCTATGCAAAGTTACTCTCTTCAATTGAGAGATAATTTTGTCCATTGCATCCTCATCATTGGCATTATCAAGGGTTGGGAAAGGGCTTCTTTCCACATCAAAGAATCACCAATCCACTTATATGAAGTGATGGTTTAATCCATTTTAGATAGGTTTACATGCTTATGATTTCTTTGTAATGCTTTTTATCATGTTTCCTTGTCTTAATGTGATTAAGAACTTCATAAGGAGTTTGATTATTATTTTGGCTAACTTGACTAATAATTTTTTTTGTTGATATAGATAGCCAAGCAAAAATCTTTCTCACACAGTTTCATTTGATGTACATCTCTCTTTTTATACATTCTTCCATATGTACCTACTTTCTTCTCTATGTTGTAAAAGCTTTTTCATTGTATCTTTTCATTTGTCTTGTGTTTTCCTTTTGGTGATGACACAAGGTATCGAAACATTTAGGTCCCTTCCATTTTGACCAAAAGCTTTTCCTTTTATCTTCTACGTTTGTCTTGTGTTTTCCTATTAGGGATGACGCAAGGCGTCGAGACATTCAGGTCTCTTCCATATTGACCCAAAATGTTTTTTTCTTTTTTTTCGCTCTTTGTGTCATTCTTCTAGTTCTATGAGTATATAGGGAATGATGAAAGTTCTGAGCTCTAAAACAACATTGCAGCAAATACATACTGACCTTGAATCCATAGATCCCTTATGTATTTTTAGGGAAAACCCAAGGTCCTTCCTATTTCATGGCATAGCTTTATTTTGTAAACATATGACTTGACATAGGTTTTTCCAAGGAAATCTCTCATGTCTTAGGACAAAACATTGGTTACTTTAAATAAATTTCTCATAGTAACGGAGTTAGCAACGGCTTTAAAGTGGGGGCATACATCAATGACATCTTTTAGCATATTTTGTGGCATGATTTTCCTTTTTCTTGTGACGTGTCCTTTTCTTGGTGGTGTCATTGGGTTTGATGTCCTTTAAGAGTGTGATATTTCTAAGCATATGATTTCCCTTAGTGGCATGATGCGAAGTGAGAGGCATCCTATAAGTGGTGATCTGATACTCTTTCACTTGTCCTCTCTTGGAGACATTAGGCATGATGTTCACTAAAAAGACCTTACATGAACAAAGAAAAATCCCCTTTAACAAAAACTTATAGACATGACATTTAAAAGCATACAAAAAGCATTACATTGTGGCCCCTTATCGAATTTTTTAGGAGGATAACTTTGAAAAGGTTGGCCACCTCATTGGGATAACTCAACTAGTGGACAGATTGAGGTTCCACTACCCTAGAGTGAGCACACATGATTGGGATAACTCACTTAGTGGACAGATTGAGGTTCCACTACCCCAGAGTGAGCACACATGATTGGGATAACTCACCTAGTGGATAGACCAAGGTTTCACTAGCCCAGACTGAGCAACACATGTTACAGACAAACACCCCATTCCATAGTGTGTTGGAACGGTTGTGCTTGATCCTTTGTTTTTCTTGGCCTTTGATAGGGCATGACTATGCATCTTTGTTATTGTTGTGTACTTAAGTGTCTTGAATGTCTACTTTACTATGAGATTTTCATGGGGGAGAGCTCTCACTAAAGTGGTGCAAAAATGTATTAATGAAAAAGTTATCCCTCTTTCTAGCATTTGGGAATAATTAATAATTAATTAACCTAATAATGCCTTGATTTAGTGTTGTAATGTGTTGTACACATTCACATTGAATCTAGGGCCCTTTTTAATAAAATGTACACTTAAATTGTACTTTATTTAGGGTGTTGTAAAGTTTTTTATTATACTTTCATACTTATCTAGGGTTTCATTAATTAATTGTGGTTAATTAGAGCTTAATTGGCCCCTTTAATTCAAATTCAAGCCCTCTTAATTGCATTTTTCAACTTGATCTATCCTAACACCCATTAATGATATTGGATAACATTCAATTTGGAAAAATTGGTGTTCTAGAAATCTGTGTTAGGACCCATTCACCTTTAGTGGTGGGAATGAGTCCTCATAACATAGGAGACCCCTTTCTTGGCATTTTTGAAATGGGTTTTTGATGTTAAATTTCACCTCCCCGAAGCATGGTCCTAGAAAGTTGTGTTAGGACCCATTCACCCAAGGTGGTGAATGGGTCCTCCTCACATAGGATGCCCCTTTTTTAAAATATTTGTGGCGGGATTTCAATGACTTTCAATTCTAGATTTGATGTCGACTTGGATTATTTGAATTTTAGGGTTGATTCTTAGATTTAATATAAATATAATGTTAATTCACATAGTTTCACCTAAGAAGCATAAGAATATTTTCAAGAGAGCATCTTAACATTTCACAAGAGCATTATAGAGCACTTCAAGAGAATTTCAAAGGCATTCAAGGGCATATTAGTGAAGTTTTATTGCAGAAATTCAGGATCATATCATCATGTCAAAAGCATAGTGCATTCAAGCATGTTGTTGAGCTAACATTGTTGATGTGGCATTGAAGGTATATTGGAAAGCATTGTTTCACATCTAATTTGAGATAGAGATCTACATTCTACATGGCCACTTCATGTTAGTTTGCAGATTTACATTACAAGACATCTTCCAAGGTATCATTGGTGATTGGTTCATGTTTCATGCTTCTATTTCATTATTTAATCACAAGGTTTAATTACCTCAAAGCAGTTTGACTAAGGAAAACCCCTATGGGTAAAAGTACAAGCTCGTGTCACACTTTTAGCCAACTTATCAACACAAGTGAATTTTAATATTTATAATTAAAAATCAATTTTGGTCAAACATATGATCTAGTAAGAGTCAATCTAGATAAGTTAAATATGTCCACAACTTTTCCAACTAAAATTGTTGGCTAAATGCATATGTAGCACCAATTGAGGCCAATTTACTAAAAAAATAAAATTATTTGAAAATTTTAATGTTTCAACAAATCCTACTCATATAAATATGATTTTTTTTTAAATGTTAAAATACCCTTTTGTAAATCCATAAGTGTATTTTTCAAATATATATTTATTTTAATAGTTCAATTTTATTTTTATTTTTTTACTAAAAGTAAGTTGTCAATAAAAAAATATTAAGTTGATAACCATGTCAAGAAAAATAATAAAACTTATTAAAAAAAATCAAAACAATATGATGCCCTAGATAAAATAATCTAGATTAACATACTATAATTTGCTCTATTTTAAATAAATATTTAATATAAAAGTTGACATCAAGTGGAAACAACCTTGTTTTAATACTCGCACATTTAAATATTTATATATCCATGCCCTAAAGTTTCAAGTTATACATATACACAAAAAATTTGAAGAAAATTTCCTATATAAAGCTTGATGTCTCATGTAATGTCATTTTTTAGCATTTTATTAGCAACTAAATTATAGTGTTAATTTATAAAAAATTATATTCAAATAATTTTTTAATTTTGTCAAAAAAATATAAATAGAAAATATATTGTAAAATACATATTTTATTAGTTTACATCATCTCAAAATTCAAAACATATATACCACTTTCTAGTGATTCAAGTTTAAAAGTTAGATTAGTGTTGGTTGGTTCCTTTATAAAAGTGTGACACAACTTTGTACTTTTACCCCTATCCTCTAACAATCAACAAGTTTTTCTCCTCCTGAATGTGTATTTGTAAGATATAGGTTGAAGATCAAGTGGAGAACAAGTTTGAAGCAAAATTGCCAAAGTTTTCAAGTTGCAAAATTTGTCACCTACATTGTAAGAACATGAAAAACAAGGCTAGAGAATTTATTTAAGGTTTTCGAGAGTTGATCATCGAGGAGCTAAGAGTGCAGATCTTGAAGAACAAAACCTAGATCTCAATTTTCAAAAACCCTAATAGGGACCCATTTGCTAGTAAAGGTCATTGAGTCCTTTGTGACCTAAAAATAGCCTTTTTGCAGCAAGGTACACACCATTCTAGCCTCTCAAAACTACCCTTATAGTTGCTATAATAGTTTGGATTGATTTCTGATTATTATTTGCATCATATCATACACAAAATTGCATGTTTTAGGGCGAGAATTAGTGGTCTATCATTTTGATCAATTCATTTTGATGCAAACCCTATTTTCTCCCCTTTATAAACATTAAAAAATCACTTTGGTGAAAATTTAACACCATGTTGTTTATGCCTGATTTTTTTGCTAATTTTTTATTGAATATATGATTTTTAACTAATTTTCAATGTGAACATATCCTAAAAAATAAAAAATTGAGTGTGCACTCCCCTATCTTTTTTAGAAAATAATAGAAATTATATATTTTTACTATGCATATAAATGTGGGAGAACGGTGTGGACTTGGATGGCGTTTGCGTGCTCTGCAAGCCGAGCTAGGGCGATCGTGCCCTAGCTCGTTCTCTGTGTGTTGCTCGCTTCTGCGTTGTGGGGGGGTTTTTTGAAGTTATCGGGGCTGTGGTGGTGGGGTTTTTTTCTTTTCTGGAGGCCTTCTTGCTACTGTTTGGGTGGCTTGTGGGTGCAAGGGTTTTGATCCTGCCCTTGGGGTCTTTTCTTTTTTCCATTTCTTGCTAAAGTGTCCTGGGGGTTTGCATGCCTGCTGGGGATCTTGTTTTTTGCTATGCCGGGTGGGGAAACATCTGGGGTTAGCCCCAAATTGGATTTCCGTTCAGCATTTGGTTCGAAGCCTTCGGCGCATGGAGTGAATGTTTTTGATAATACGCTGTTTTCTTCAGAGATGGAGATGAATGATCTAGGATCGGTTAATGGTTCCCGAATTACGAAGATTAATGGGTGTTTGGAAAGATGCAAAGAGCGACCGAAGCTGATTATCCCGATGGAAATGCTTGCAGATGATATTGAATACTATTCAAGGCACTCTTTTTATTGCAAGTTCATGGGTTTGAGAGTCTCGCTGCATTTTTTGGAATCCTGGGCTCAACGGACTTGGATGCCGGAGGGGGAGATGGAGATTAGGCTCCTTGCGAACAACTTTTTTATGGTCTCTTTTGATTGCATGGCAGATCGGAATAAGGTCTTCGAGGGTGGCCCCTATTTTTATAACCAGGTGGGTTTGTTTATCAAGCCATGGCATGCTGGCTTCAACCCGACTGAGGCAATACCGAGTCGGATTCCAGTTTGGGTTCGGTTGCCGTGGTTTCCAGTTGAGTGTTGGCGGGATGACGTGTTGCATTTGGTGGCTTCAATGCTCGGTAAACCTATTGGGTCTTCACAACAGACGCAGTACAAAAAGGTAATGACTTTTGCTCGTATCTGTGTAGAAATTGATTTAAGCAAGCCACTACCAGATTCTGTTGAAGTGAGTGCTGGATCATATACCTGGGTTCAACAGCTAGATTACGAAACCCTACCTTTTCGGTGTCGTCTTTGTCATGAATATGGTCACTTGCAGCGTAGGTGCCCTAGGGCTAAGCCTGTGGGGCCCCAACCTTCTCAGCCTTCTCGTAATCCTCCTAGGACTGATAATGGTAAGGAGCCTATTCCGGGTGATGGTAATGGAGATGATGGTTATGTCCCTGTTAAGGCTCGCAATAGGAATCGGGGCCAGAAGCGGACCTTGAGGGAGAGGCAGGATGATGAAACTTTTAATAGGTTTGAGGTGCTGGATGATCTCAGCCAGGAGGAAGTGAATCCGGGTTGCTGAACTTGGATCAGGGAACTTTGGGTACAGGACAGGATGGGCCACCATTGGAGGCCATGCAGGATGTGCAGGAGATTGGGGTTGGGCAGATGGATACAGATCAACAATTGATTGTCCAGACTGAACAAGAATCTTCTATTGGAGCTTCGAAGAGTGGTGGAGGTGGCTCCCCATTGCCCCTGAAAGGTGGCAAGGATGTGGGGAAGAGCTCTTTGGCCTCCTCTCGTTTAGGTATTCAGCAAAATGAACTGAAGAAAGGGGTTGGTGACAGGACTTCCAAGCTGGGAAGGAAAAAGGATATGGAGAAGATTAAATTAACTAGGGAAACTTTGGTGGAGTCAGGGTCAGTCAAGACTCTTGATTCACATTTTTCATGCCCCCAGAAATGATTGTTCTCTCATGGAATGTAAGGGGCTTGAACAGTGGCCCTCGACAAAAAGTTGTTCGTGATTTGGTTAGGAATCATTCTCCGGATGTTCTTTTTCTTCAGGAGACTAAATTATCTGTAGATAATATGTTGGCCATGGCTCCTAAGCTATGGAAATATGGTGAATGCCAGTGTGTGGGGGCTCTTGGTGCTTCTGGAGGGGTGGCTTGCTTTTGGAACCCTCGGAAGATTTTCCCCCTATGGTGGATGTCCTCTAGATCCTCTATATCCCTTGTCGCCTCTTGGTATGAGACTGGTGAGTGTATTCTCCTCTCTAATGTGTATGCTCCTGTTGAGTTTCTGGGTAAACAACTTCTATGGTCCCATCTTCGTTTTTTTCGTAGCTTAGCTCCTTACCATCAGTGGGTTATGGCTGGCGATTTTAATGCTATTGTGGAATTGTCTGAGAAAAGAGGTGGAATTCCTAGGTTGGAGCCTTCTGCTCTGTTATTCAGAGATAGCATTTCTGAATTAAATCTTATTGATGTTCTACCTAGTAATGGTCGCTTCACTTGGAATAATAGGAGAATTGGTGAGAGTTGTGTTGTTGAGAGGCTAGATCGTTTCTTGGTTTCCTGTTATTGGGTTGGAAACTTATGGTCCACTCGATCTGAAATTCTTGATTGGAGAGGTTCTGATCATTGGCCTATTAAGCTTAGTATTATCTCTGCACGGGGGCCTCAGTCTCCCTCATTCAAGTTCTAGCTTATGTGGTTACGGGATCCCACTCTTCATGATTATGTGGCTGAGTGGTGGCGGATTGGTAGACCAACTTTTGGTACAGCAATGTACACATTCTCTAAGCTTCTTCAGTTTGTCAAATATCAGCTTAAAAGGTGGAATCGGCGATGTTTTGGTAATATCTTTCATGCTAAGGTTGCCGCACAAGAGGAGTTGAATAATATTACGCGGTTGATTCGTGAGAATGGGGCCTCTGAGGATCTTCTAAGGGAGGAGGCTAAGACTTTGAAAGTGGTTGAGGAATTTGAATTGCGGGAAGAAATCTATTAGAAGCAAAAGGCCCAAGTTGAATGGTTACAGGAAGGTGATAAAAACACCGCCTTCTTCTTCAATTCTGTGAAGGATAGGAGGCATGGTAATTCCATTCCTTTCTAGTGAATGATAGGGGTGAACGTCTTGCCTCATTTCAAGAAATCTCTGCTGAGGCATCTCAGTATTTTGCTACTTTATTTAGGGAGGATTCACAAGGGGGCTCTGTTGAGGAAGCACAGGTTCTTTCTTGTATTCCTCAGTTGGTCTCCAGGGAGGCGAATGAGTATTTGATGAAAGATATCTCTCTTGATGAGATGGAGGGGATTGTGTTTCAGATGAAGAAGGGTAAAGCTCCTGGTCCTGATGGTTTCCCGATTGAATTTTTTTAGGAATTTTGGGATATCATAAAGTTGGATCTTCTGGCTGTTGTCCTTGAGTCCCAAAGGAATAAACAGATGCTTCGTGCTCTGAACTCCACCTCCCTTGCTCTCATACCCAAGTGTGAAGGGGCTGATAAGTTATCTCAGTTCCGGCCTATCTCTCTTTGCAATGTGGCTTATAAAATCATCTCAAAGTTATTGGCTGAGAGACTGAAGAAGTGGCTTAAAGTGTTGATCTCGGAGGAACAGAGTGGATTTGTGGCAGGTCGGCAGATTCTTGATGGGGTTGTCATTGCTACGGAGACCATCCACTCCATGGAAAACTCCCATGAGAAGGCTATGTTCATTAAGCTGGATATGGCTAAGGCTTATGATAGGGTTAGATGGTCTTTTTTGCAGAAGATCCTTGTTGCTTTTGGTTTTGGTGAGGAGTGGATCCAATGGGTCATGAGCTGTGTCACATCTATTTCCTTCTCAGTTTTGATAAATGGAGATCATTCTAAACTTTTTGGTGCCTCTAGGGGTTTGCGCCAAGGGGATCCTCTTTCTCCGTATCTTTTTCTGCTTCTTGTGGAAGGCCTTGGTTGTTTGTTAAAAAGAAGGGTGGAGCTTGGCATCATTCAAGGTTGGCGATGGGGTGGAGACTTGCCTCCGCAATCTCATTTGCAGTTTGTTGATGATACTGCGCTGATGGGGATGGCTACTGTTAGGGAAGCTACTAACTTGAGGCAGGTGTTGGACATATATCTTGTTGCTTCAGGACAATTGATTAATGAGGAGAAGTCTTCCATATTCTTCTTCAACACGCCGAGCCCATACAGAGAAGAATTGCTAATATCTTAAGGTTTCAGATAGGGGTTCTCCCTTTGACTTATCTGGGTTTCCCAATTTCTGTTCGCCATCTTCCCAAGGGTTCTTGGCAGAATATTGTTGATAAGCTCCATGCAAAAGTTAATCATTGGACCCACAGATGGTTGTCTTTTGCGGGGCGGGTTCAGCTTCTCAAGTTGGTGGTGCAGGCTCTCCCTACCTACAGATGTATGCTTCAGGTGGCTCCGATGGGTTTTCTGAGGGAGTTGGATTCTCTTGAAAGGCAGTTCTTATGGGCAGGAAGTTTGGCTTCTTCCAAGTGGAGCCTGGTTAAGTGGGATGTTGTGTGCAGCCCAAAGCAATTTGGTGGTCTTGGTCTTCGACAGTCTGCGTTATCTGGAGTGGTTGTGGCTGCTAAGCCATTTTGGAGATGG
>VDFB02081636.1:0-22060 GCA_007258455.2 Sequoia sempervirens
ATGAGGTTGGCACTTTATATTTAGTGTGATTACAGGTTAACTTTCCAAAAAAATAAAGTGGCCTTCATCTTAGTGCATACAAATGCCAAATTGGACCACAATCTTAAAGTAAAAAATTTACACAAGATAAAATCATTATTATCACACTACTAGAAAGTACATGAAAAATTATGCACATTAAAATTATCACTTACAAATGTTACTGTAGGAGGAAGAACAACACACCAAAAGTTCACAAAATGAGAATGACTTAGAAACACTTGTGAGAATATAAAATTTCTAAAAAAACCAAAATAAAAAATAAAAAATCAATTGCACCACTACAAAGAGCATAAAATTCTACCCCAAATAAAAGCATTGCTCGGAAATGAGCCTAGATGACCAAGTTATGAGCCTTCAAAGTCGAACTGCAAAATTAAAACTTGTTGTAGTGTAGAAAAATGTATCCCTTTACATTTTCACACTTGTTTGGGCCCTCCCTACTAAAATTGGGCTTCTTTATGCCTTATTTGGTCCTATTTTGCATCCACAAGCCTTATTTAATGCATTTTTTTGAGGATAATCCCAACATTTTATAAATGACAAATCATAATTCATGTTTTTGGGTTGTGTGTTCTAGATCTAGTGATCTATGACTCATATGCCACCTTGTGGGTATGGGTCCCCCTAGATTTTGGGCACTAATCTTGAATATTGCATTGAACTTAATATTTCTTGAAGTTTGTGTCCCAAGCTTAAGTCATTGGGACTTATACACCACCTTGGGAATATGAGTCATGCTTTAGCTTGGACCTATTTTGAAATCAATTCTTGGTAGCATTTTACTCTCCTAGATTTGATGTCGGATTGTAGTGTTGTAATTTGGAAAATTTGGCATAAACAAGTATAAATACAAGGTTATTTCACATATTTTCTCCTAGCAATTCAAGTATTCTAGAAAATTTATGATCAAGATAAAATTCAAGATCATTCAAGGGTTGATTATCAAACATTTGAGTATCAATTCAAGAATCAAACATCATGTCAAATTATTCATGCATCATGTGTGTTTTTGAGCTAACATTTGTGATGTAGGTTTTCATGATCCAAGCAAGCATTCAAAGACATTATTTCATATCGATAATCAAGAGTCAAGTTCCATATCTATTGGAGCCATTTCTCACAAGATTGCAGCCTTCATTTCAAGGGTTTGGTGAGTTAAAACATTACATTTGTTCATTCATCATTCCTACATGCTTTCTATTTCTTTTCAAGGTTTAATTATCAAAATGGGGTTTGACCAAGGCAAACCCCTATTTCCTAACAAAACAATTTTTTTCCCTCTTCATGTGTAATTGCAAATCTAGGTGATTCGGGGCTTCAAGATCCTTTGAAAAAAAGGTTGCAAGATTGAAGAAAGTTGTCAAAGTTGTCAAGAAGTCATCTTCACAAAAACTCATCAACAAATCAGAATTTAGACTTTCAGACTTGAAGATTAGACATGATAGAAGCTACAAAAGATCACTCGAGGATACAAAAGTTTTGGAAAAACCCTCATATTGGGAATAAATCACCACCTTGGGTGTATGAGTCCCAATATACACATTTTCAACACTTTTTTGTAGATCTTGATTTACCAGTTGTAGATTCCAGATTTAGCTCAAAACCCTAAACTGGGACTAAATCACCCAATCTGGTGCATGAGTCCCAGTGCACATCAAAAGTCATAATTTTAGAATTGTAGACCTTATTTTGGGCATCTTTAATTTTCCAAGTGCTTCCCTATTTATCTTCAATTTTTTATTCTAATTTTTAGTTCCATTTTCTAGGTTACATAGCTAGATTTGAATATTGCTTTCATTTCCTTATTTCTAATAATTTTCTTAGTGGTGAATCCCCTTTAATCACGCCTAAGGAGAACTTTTAGCAACCTATTCCATCAATTTAATCATTGTATTGATACCTCTAGGGTTTCCTTTAATGAACTATAGTGAAATAGGACCCCCTAATTGTTCCATCTCCCAAAAGGTTGAACCCTATTTCATTCGTTTCATTTTGGTGAACCCCACATTTAGACCCTTTGTTTCTAATTTGGAGAGAATTTTAGTCCTAGATCTAGCTTACATTTAGTTTGCATTAGATATTGTATTAGTTAATTTCCATTTAGGACTTCTAAATCTTGCATTAGTGAAAAGTGCATGGGTATGTGCAGGATCATCATGGAAAAAACAGGCCCTTAAGTGGCAAAAAATTTAGAAAAATCAAAGTTAGGCAACTTGACGTAAACACTTGAATAAGTTATCTATATTATTTCAAAAATATGTAAGAATAGAATTTGTAGCGAATGAAATATAGTTTCTAAACTACTAGGTTTATTTAAAAATAAAAATATATATTTGGTGAAAATTTGAAATTTCAAATATACATTGGTACTGTTCAAGGAAAAAATAAGGAATGGTAAATACATTTTAAACACAATAAAATGATAATATTTTTTTTATAATATTTTAAAGATACTTATAAGTAAAAGGGACTCATGTCGTCTTGATCACATAATTTTTTGTAATTTTTTTGGTAACAAATTATTATGGGATTTTTTTTATTACAACTTTTAAAAATATAAAACTTGTATCCTCCTAAACAAATGCTTGATTAAAACTTCATGAAATTCAATTTTTTTACCCAATCTATAGTATGCAAGAGTATAGAATCTGACACATGTTTCAAATTCAAAAAATGTGATACCATTTGAGAAAGCTATAGATGTTTCAATTAGCCTATAAAATCAAAACTTTGGTATTAATTCAAATGAAAATGAATAATAATTATTTAGTAAATTTAAAAGTGAAAAAAATAATTTATATTAGTGGAAGAGTTGAGAACCTCCTTTAAAAACCATTTTCGTTTCATCAATTTTGGGTAAAATAAAAGTCGTTAGCCACATACCCTACACATACCCATCATATCACCACTTTTTGGCCCATCATGATCCTACACATACCTACATATAGATTGCATTTTAACATCTTGCATCATTTAATTTCATTTGAAAACTACAATTGCACATAATCATTTGAACATACAAGTTATAAACCTTAGAATCAACTCATAATTTGCTGAATTTGGTGCAAAAACCCTAATTCGGGACTCATTTGCCCCTCTAGGTGATTTAGTACCTGTATAGGTTGTTTTTCCTAATTTTTGGGAATTCTATGTTGAATTTTTTTCACTATTTGAATCTACCAAAAAACTTAATTGGGACTCATACACCCCTCTAGGTTATTTAGTCTCATATCAAACCTAAACTTATATTTTGCAGCATTACAAGCTTTGTTTCTATGTTTCTATTTGTTGTTATCATATCTCTGTTTTAGTTTGTTGATTCTCTATTTCATTAGACATAGTTTAATTGGGTTCATTTAGTGAATTTCTTAATTTCAAAATTACATTTACAACATTTATAGTGTAATTAGTAAATTACCTTATTTAGAATATGAGAATTGCATTTTATTCTAGGTCATTGCATTACATTTCATCATGGATATATGTGCTTTGGTAATCTTTGGATATCCTTGAAATCATTAGTGGATGTGTCAAGTTGTGTTTTTGGAAGTAATCCTATTGAAATTGAACTCACTCATGCTCAATCAACTCCTAATGCAAGTCCTCCTCGTGAAGTTGACACCATTGAAGAAGAATCTATGAAAATATGAACAACTTCATAAATGATTTCCTTAGCAACCTTGAGACTAATGCATCCTATTATCCCTCCATGAAACAACCAACACCCACTAGATCATCCCACCACTTGAGATGTTTGGAATTTTACATCCTAAAAATGAATCACAAGATGAACCTAAACTTCCTATAATAAGTGATCCTAGTTCCTTTAATCAGGTGCATCAAGCCTATGTTAACAAAGTGACCAGCATTCCATCAAATTAGAATAAACTTATGGCCAAGGATTTAAGATAATAACTAAGCATGGATGTGATATAAAAAATGAACATGAAATTCATCAACTCCTAGAAAAAATACCAACTGCACATACCAAAGGGATAGGATATCAAGATCCTCCTCCCAACATAAGTGTCCTCCTTCCTAAAGAACAATCAATGCCTTGTAACAATGATAAGGATTATAGAATCATCTTAGGTCCTCATCCTCAACAAGTTGGAGAATCTAGCAAGCAATGAAGGCCTTGCAAATGGAAGAAACTAAAATTCCCTTGTTCCCTATCTGAAACTGAAAGAACCCTACACATACTTCTAAGTCAAGGACTTATCACATTACCACCCATGCGAGAAAATAGAAAACCAAATCCTCAGAACAAAAAATTGTCACATTGGCGATGTCATAGAGTTCTTAGACATAGTACTGATGAGTTTCGTGCTTTAAAATAAATATTGAAAAGTTTGACATCATAGAAATAATCCCTTAAGGCATGACTATCACTCCTTGTCATGTGATAGTTGTAGGATAATAATATTATCACTATGACATGCTTTACATTCATTGCAAATAATTTCAAAATGCAAGGAGCTCTTTCTCATCACCTACCTCAGCTCATTCTTTTCTTGCACATAGTGGGGGAAAGAATTAGATAGCCTTGTCCTAGTACCACACTTGTTGTTGTCCCTTTGGCTAGTTATGCCTTCCTTATACTTATTGACGAGATTGGGATATGAACGAGTTACCAAAAGGTTGGAAACCACTTGGCACCACTGTCTTTATTTTTAATCTTTTCATATGCCATGTCATTGCATTGCATAATGCAGTATCTTGCATTATGTTTGATGTATCTCTCTCTTTGTTACATTCCTCTATGTATATCACTATTCTTTTAATGTCATAAATCCTTGCTCTTTAACTTTGTCTTGTGTTTTCTGGCTTTCAGGAATGATGTAGGAGCATCAAGACATTTTCTCTTCCATGTTGACTAAAACTGGTACTGTCTTTGTGTCTTCCTTTTAGAAGGAATGATGCCTGAGGCATTGTTAATTGGATCTCTTCCATGTTGATAAAAGGTGCACCTTTATCTTTTTCTTTGTCTTGTGTTTCCTTTTTTAGGGATGATGCAAGGAATCCGAAGACATTTTGGAATCTCTTCCCATGTTGACCCAAAATATTTTCTTTCTTTTCCATCTGCAGTATTCTTCCCATGAGTATTTTGGGGAATGATGACAATTTTAAGCTCTAAAGGCATTTGTAAACAAAACATACTTAATACAGGGTCATGGATCACAGCTATTGTTATTTTTAGGATTTCATTTTGGGAACAACCCTTCTACTTTTCTTGAAGTGGTTCATTTAAAACAAGCCATGAGCGGAACTTGACAGTTTAATGCATTTTAGGGGTATGTTTTCCTGCAGCTTTGGTGTTTCTGCTAACGAGGTGTTTAGCAATTTCACTTTAAAGAGTGGAAGTCCAATGGCATTAATTCTTTCATTTCAATTACAACTCATGTTTCGTGCGGCACAAACATTCTTAATTCATGCGATGCATCTTTCTCTTTTTGGTGAGATTGGGTGTGATGTCCCTCAAGAGCGTGATCTATCTTAGCATATTATATTCCTCTTAGTGGCTTGATGTGACACACAACATCCCCTATGTTGCGAATCTTCTATTCTTCAATTGGTTCTCTCTTGGAGAAATTAGGCATGATGTTCCCTAAGTTGAGACCTTACATTAACTAAGAAAAACCCCCTTGGATGTACCTTACACTATTTTGCATTTACAATAAAGCCCCATTATGTGTACGCCATTACTTTGTTTTAGCGGTGGGCCATCTGTTTGTTCATGGGTATCCGAGTACGTTTTCGCCATGGATAAGCGTAGGGCATTTGGTATTTGTGGCAGCACCTTATCAAAGTTATGGAGTATACCTTTGGTGGCATGGATTGATTAATAGAGACTAAGAATGGGCGTGAACCTTGCTTATGTGTGTGGGCACATACTGATTGTGTGTGTATGTGTCTCACCTCTCTAGGGGCTCACCTGGTGGATGGCTTGAGGTTCCACTATCCCTTGTGAGCATGTGTTTGGTTTGCATAGTGGAAATTATGTTCCACTTGTAAATGATTTTTGGGCAAACAACTTAGATCTAATCCACATTACGTTGGACAAATGATTGAGGTTTGATCCGCCCCTTCTTTTTCTTTTTCTTATTCTTTATGTCTTTGGTAGTGTATGTTTATACCTTGCTGTTTCATACATCACTCACATGTGTGTTCTTTTGTGCATATGTTGGTTTACCATAGGATCTTGGTCTGAGGGGCTTGATCATCCCTCTTGATCATTGTCATTCTATCTCACTAGCATTGGTACACTTGGACCCCTCTTGATGTGGATTTTGTCTACTTTAGTGTGAGTTTGAAGCAAGTTCCTCCTCTCACTAAAGTGGGGGCTAACTGTAGTGTAGAAAAATGTATCCCTTTAAATTTTCAAACTTTCTTGGGCCCTCCTTGCTAAAATTGGGCTTCTTTATGCCTTATTTGGTCCTATTTTGCATCCACAAGCCTTATTTAATGCATTTTTTTTTAGGATAATCCCAAAATTTTATAAATGAAAAATCATAATTCATGTTTCTGGGTTTTGTGTTCTAGATCTAGTGATCTAGGACTCATATGCCACCTTGGGCATATGGGTCCCACCTAGGTGTTGGGCCCTGATTGTGAATATTGCATTGAACTTAACATTTCTTGAAGTTTGTGTCCCAAGATTGAGTCACTAGGACTTATACACCACCTTGGGAATATGAGTCCCGCTTTAGCTTGGACCTATTTTGAAATCAATTCTTGGTAGGATTTTATTCTCCTAGATTTGATGTCAGCTTGTAGTGTTGTAATTTTAGGAAATTCGGCATAAACAAGTATAAATAAAGGTTATTTCACATATTTTCTCCTAGCAATTCAAGTATTTAAGTATTCTATAAAATTTATGATCAAGAGAACATTCAAGAGAATTAAAGGGTTGATTATCAATAATTTGAAGCATCATGTGCATTTTTGAGATAAAATTCGTGATGTAGGTTTTCATGATTCAAGCAAGAATTCAAAGACATTATTTCATATCAATAATCAAGAGTCAATGTCTACATCCATTGGAGACATTTCTCAATTCAGCCTTGCATTTCAAGGGTTTGGTGAGGTTCACAACATTTTGTTTAATTTAAATTCAATGATAGTTCTACCTCTGGGGCTTTTCTATTTCTGTTTTCAGGGTTTGTATATAGGGTTTGACCAAGGAAGAGCCTATTCTAAAGATAGCTGCAATAACATTTTCCCTCTTCAATGTGATGATTGTAGGTCCCGATTTCTTTGGGGCTTGATTTCCTTCAAAAGAAAGGTTGGAGATTGAAGGGAAAGGTTTTCTGAGAACATTAGAGTGCCTGTCTTTGCATGGCTACCATCTATATAGATCGAGTGCTTTAGACTGAAGATCAAGCGCGAGAAGAAGCTATAGAGATCGCTTGAGGATACAATTTTTTTAGAAAAACCTATCTTTGGGACTGAAATGCCTGTAGAGTATAGTCCAAGTATACCCATTTTAGCACTTTTTTTGTGAATACTACTGGTTGTAGATTCGATTTTGCTTCGAAACCCTAAACTGCGCACTAAATCGCCCTGAGTTTAGTGTATGGAGTCCTAAGGCACATCAAAGTTAAATTTTTAGAATTGCAAACCTTGTTTTGGCGTCTCAATTTTCCAGATTGCTTCTCTATTTTACATACGCAATTTTATTTATTTTGATTTTTAGTTCCATTTTCTAGGTTACATAGAGCTAGATTTGTATATTGATTTCATTTTCTTCTTTCTAAGCATTTTCTTAGTGGTGAAGCTCCTTTAATCACACCTAAGGAAACCTTGTAGCAACCCCTTCCCTCAATTGAATCATTGGGTTGATACCTCTAGGGTTTCCTTTAATGAACTAGAGTGAAATACGACTCCCTAATTGTTCCATCTCCCAAAAGATGGAACCCTATTTCCTTCATTTCACTTGCAATGGAGAGGGTGTTAGAAAAATCCTTTAGGCTGCTAACATCACTACTAATGTTAGTAGTTAGCAAGAAAAAATTGGCAGATTTTTGACCATCTTGTTGAAGTATACCATCCTTCGATGGAATATGTTGTTACTAGAATATTCTCAAAATATTTGGTGCCCAAAATCTATGGAGGAATATTATTCTATTTGTACTAATCGATTGTCAGTTTCCCACTATTGAATTTTTAGAAAAGGCTTACCAGTTTTATTATCTGGCCATTGTTGGTGGGGATGGGTAGGAAAATTATCGCCACTTTTGCATGGCACCAAACCACAATGTTTTAGAGCTTTTGAATCGCTTATGGACACTGAACGACAACAAACAATTTTTATTGCAAAATATATTTTTTAAAATCTTTAAGATAAGAAATTTTATTTATTTTTCAGCACCACAGCCCAAAACCGTTTTGCTTTTAAACTTAGTTGTTTTGTTTTGGCATTTATTAATAGATGATTTTTCTGTATGATTGTATGAAATTATTAGAAAAAAAAATTTAGAGTGCCTAGGGCAAGTGCTTTGATTTTAGTGAATTAGCAGTGGATCTTGAGGTTTTTGGGCCTTTCAAATGCAATGACAAGGGCGTTTTTGGTCCAAAGTTCTTTGAAAATTTAGCTACCTCCTAGATCTGGTAACCCTTCCCCATTTTGAAACCCTTGTAGATTAGACAAAAAACATTAAAATTTGATGAGACAAAAGGTAAACCTAACTTTATCCGGTGCCCTAGATTTAATGGTGAGGTCCTTGAAACCTCTCCACACCTAGAAAAATCTTCATGAAAAGATTGGTCCCTCATATTTGAGAATAATTCTACAACACTAAAGCTCTAATACCATTTAGGAGTTAATGTGAACTCCTCAACACCCTAGGATCACTTGCAAGACAACAATAAATTCCATATGAAAGAAGTGGTAGAAATATCATGTTATAATTATGGATGCTAAATTTCCAGATTGAATATGATAGTGTACATATGATGCCTTTCTTATAAAGGAAAAGTGTAAGATGTTGAAGTGAGCAACCAAGATCTTCCATCTACAACACCAAATAACCTCCACATGCAATAGAGAGAAGTAACAATAAAAATATTATTCCACCAAACATGAATTATGATATGATACATTATGATCAATATGTGATCAAGATGCTATCAATATGTTATCAAGATACAAAATATGCATGAGATGCCTCACTTATAAAGGAAACATGAGAGATAGGATTAGACAAGATTGTGACAAGTTTCTTACTTCTATCACATGAGAAAACTTACTCATAACTACCTAGGATAATGTAAAATCTAGAAAAAACAACTTTAAGACAACTAGAAGAAATCTTATATCCTAAGTAAACATAAAATGTTAATAAGTCCCCTGAGTCCCTAGTAAGTAATTAACTAGGTACAAGACTTTATTCACACCAAAACCCCCCTTAAGTGAAACTTATTGAGGAAAAAATCAATGCAAGAGATACAAAAGATGGGTCCTAGTAACAAGGGCTGATGAGGTACCCATGTACAAAAAAAAAATCTCTCACAACCATAGAAAAATAGAAAAACCATATGGGAGAAAACTCCTCTCCAAAAGAGAGAAAAAATGATAGACTAAGAAGCCTCCAAATAATGCCCCAAGAAGAATAGGAACATGAAGAATATAATTGAAGCATGAAGAAGATGCAAACAATTGTCGAAAGATGACTACTATAGTTCTATAAGTAAAGAACCTCCTCTGAAAATAGGATGATCAAGATAAAGAAGAAAATAATCTACATGAGTGCCCCCAATGACACTACTCAAACAATGATTAGATGGAAAACAAATTCAAACCATCTATGAATCAAACATACAAATGGTACATGAATCTACATGAGTGACCCTAACAACACTACTCAACTAAATTAAGTTGAAAATATAGGTGCCAATAGTCTAAAAAATACCAATCAAATAAGGATAAAAGGTTTCCTCCACAAGAAGGAATGCAAGAGTGTTTATATGGTAAATTCTCCATCTCACTGAAATGCATGGGTAACTAGCCACTACATCCACCTAGTACATAGGAACACATACTAGATACATAGCTCAATCCAAAGAGAAACCAAGGAAGCATTAGCATGAACAATATAATACCCCCCCTAATGGTGACTTGGGAGAAGCATGATAGATCCACTAAAAATTTGTGTATCATCATGTAGTGCATGGAGGAGAAGAAACATCTGAAAGTGCACAAGAAAGTACCTACAACTGAAAAAGGGTGGGAAAAAATAAGACATACATGCATGAGGCAAGAATCACATAGGTTTGTTGTTGTCCTGGAGGGACACTCACTTGATAAATGTGATGGAAAATAAATAAATCACTACACGATCCCCATGACACTTTATAATACAGTGCAAGTACAAAATATGCCACAACCTTATGTGAAAAATCCCCAAAATACATGTACAATAGTGTGACACCTTATCCCAATGTGTGTACATATAAGAAAGTGCTTGCAAATGATGCTCAAAATGTATACAAAGGAAAAAATGGTGGATATACATATAAATCAACCAAAATGAACCCATCTCACATTAAAAAATGATTTCTAATGTTAAAATATCCAAGTAATAAATGAGAGTTTTAAAAAAGAAAAATATCAATTAATTATACTAGAGGCTAAATTTGGAAAAAAATCATGTGTAACTCTTAAGAGCTTGGAACTTGACCTTTCCAACACTATAAGAATCACAGAAAAATGGAGGAACGAAGCAAAATTTATAAGCTCGGGAGCCAAAAATGGACATTTTACTTTAATAGGAAATAAAATACACCAACATAAACATCTAAGAAAAATATCTACACCATTGGATATCCCTTAGAACCATGTTTTCATTGATATGTCATTTGCGAAAATTTGACTCCTAGATCAAAATTTATGGTGATTTTCTTGATCTTGCCAAAAAGCCAAAAAATATATTTTTTAAGGCCCCCTAGCCTAGGCACTAGTCACCCATGTGACCAGGGGTCGGTTGCAGGAAGGAGTTGGGTGTTGGTGCTAATACTAAAAATATTTTAAAAACTTTTTTCTAAAAGAAATTATTATTAAAAAATGGTTTAATTTTTTTTAAAAAATAAAAAGTGGTGGGAGGGATTCCTCCCACACATGCCACCCGATAAAAAGGGGTGCAACCTTTAATGGGATGCCACCTTATGGTGGCATTACCATTAAAGGTATCACACTATTAATGGGACGGGGCCCGAGGCTACTGCACACTGTAGGTGCGAGTACCTTTGGGACCCATTATGTTTTTTAAACTTTTTTAAACTTTTGAGATTTTTAATAATAATATGTTTTTGGAATAAACCAATTTTTTACTTTTCTAAAAAATGTACCTACATGGTGGGGGGTTGTACGACTCTTCCAACAAAATATTTTTTCCTTAGAAATATTATTTTTCCAAATATAGGAAAATTATATACCAAAATTCATGGAATCAACCTCCCAAACATAATGATAGGGTTATTTTTGAATGAAAATTCTCTTGGAAAAGTTGTTTCCTAGATCTAAGCTTCAAACCCTTGTTTACCAAAGTTACAAATTATGACCAAATTAAGTGGAACAAAAGCCAAATTTGAATTTATCAAGTCTCCTAGATGCAATGGAACAACAAAAAATATTGTCACTATATCTAAAAGTGATGCAATCACTAGATCTCACCAAAAAACATACATGCAATATAGGATTAATAGATCTTTGTAAATTTTTTCTGATTCTTCAAATCATATCCAAATGCAAGAGAAGATCTTACAAGAATCTACAAGATCATTAAAGAAACTCAAATCACAATGAAAAAAGTGATGGTAGAAGCTCTCCAAGAAAAAAGAAGAGGCTTTCTAGATCCAAAAATTTGATACCATGTTGAAGTGAGCAACCAAGATCTTCAATCTACAACACCAAATAACCTCCACATGCAATATAGAGAAGCAACAATGAAATATATTATTCCACCAAACAAGAATTATAATATGATACAATATGATCAAGATGTTATCATGCTACAAAATATGCATGTGATACCTTTCTTATAGAGGAAAGGTGAGAGATAGGATTACACAAGATCATGACAAGTTTCCTAATCCTATCACATGAGACAACTAACTCATAACTACCTAGGATAATGTAAAATTTAGAAAAGACAACTAAGATAACTAACTAGGAATATTTTGTTGGGAAAATATGCCTCAAACTTGCAATTGTACATAAGGTTTATTGTTGATAGGTAAGCACAAGGGGAGCGGGGGGAATTCCAATGTGAGGGGTTCAGGTGGATCATCCCCTACCAGGGGGTCTAGGAGATGCATGCCTCAACAGGGGCTCAAGGTTAGCGCCCTTGAAAGCAAAATTATATATATATATGTATATTATTGTAAATGTGGGCCACTCATTATTAGGATTAGATCTCACGAACAATATATTTTTGGCTTGAATTTCCCTAGAAGGAAACACTATTTTATGAGGGTGTTGTATTATAGATGTGTATTGTGATGTATTTTCAGAGCATGATAGCGGTCGTGTTGCCTCTAGATCTTTGGTTGCTGATACTCCTATGAGAAGCTTTCTTTGCAAGTATATTATAATCTTCATCATTTCTAAATAATATATTGGGTGAATTTTAGAGTGTGGGTTTTTTCTCTTGAAAGCGTTTTTCCCATGTAAATCATTGTGTTGTAGTGTGCATGAAACTTATGTTTATTTCTATTTAAGTTTCTATAACTGTTGCAAATATCTATAGAGTTTTATATTATCCTCCTCTCAAGATTAGTGTAGGAAGTTGTTCTACTAGCTTAGCTTTCTTACAAGTGGTATCAGATCCTGATCGCCTTTGGTGATGAGGGCTACACTGCCCAAACCCATATAAAACACAATAACAAATAATGACACAACAAATGCAAGATAGAAAACAACCCACTTCCAATTATTTTCCAAAAATGAAATTACAGATCTAGAAATTCCAGGGTTACAGCCTCATGGGCTTGATTCATTACATCCAATTCAAATTTAAAAATAAAATCTATTATTTGGAGCCACAATCTATATTCATGGATCCACCTTCTACAACCCCCACTTAACCCTTTTATTTTTATCCAATAACTGCCCTAGAATGTTCTAGAAAGTGTAACTTTCCCTTTTATTTTGGCACTAAGAGTCTCACCATTTGAATTCTTTCCTAGGAAGATATTTTAATTAAATTCACTTTTTAGTGGGGCAACTTCTCCAGGCCATAACTTTTGATCTGGATGTCCAATTTTCTATTATAACATATCATTGAAAAGCTCTCAAAGAAATCAAGATATTTTAGGGCTTGTAAGGTTTTCAAATTTGAATTTGAAGTTGCATTAAATAAATTTCTCAGGAAGGAAACTTTAATATCTCCCAAATCATATAGGATATTGAGATGATTCTTCCACCTCTGGAAATATTTTTTAGTTCCGCTCCTTGGGGTAAATTTTTAGGTCCATACAATCCTGTTTAGGCTGAATTACTAAAAATAGTAAGTGATCAGTTTTTACCTTTTCTGACTTCTGACTATCTTACACCCCTTAAGTGTCATCATGGGACTAAAAAAAACTAAAGAAAAATAAGGAAAAACAGTTTTTTGGGTGATGCAAGATTTCCCTACACCATTAGATGCTCCTACATCAGACACTCAGAGTAATTTGAAAAGTGAACCTATCACTTCTCAAGAGTTAGAGGGAAACCAGGATGGTTAACCTCAACCTTAGACAACCATGATGAATCTTCAGCAAGCCTTCCTTTCCATTTGTAATGTTGTAGAATTGCAGCTAGGGGAAACTCCACATTTATGTACTTTTCCTAGCATTTATGATGCTTAAGAGCATTAATGAAAAAAATCCCATGGGTCATAAATTTACAATTCTAGCTCCATGTGGACTAGTGGCGAAGCAACAAGATTCCTAAAGACTAGTTTCCCAAAAATTGATGTGTTGGATGCCTATGCGATGCATAAACGTTTATGTGTTGTGCTAGCATCCTGTCAATTTTCTAAGTCTGAAACAGAGAATCTCAAATCTTGAATCTTGATATGTGTCTTGGTAGTCAGAATTTTGGATGTAATAGATCTTTTCTACCCTTGCATGCAAAAAACACCCCTCTTTTTCTCTCATTTTTGGGTCTAACGGATTCACTCAAGCTCTCTTCAAATTCATTTTTAGATTTCTCTCATTCTCAACAAGCAACACTACTACAAGCGAAGCTCTGCTAGACTAAGGTCCCTCCAACAACTACAAATCTCAAGCAAGCATTCAACGGTGCATTTGTGTGCTCCGAAGATGGTCTAGGCCTATGGGTAGCACTCTCTCTCACTCTCTTCTTTACTTGTTCATTTGCTATCTTGTGGTGTGGGTTCTACTCTTGAAGCAGGTTTTGCTTTCACCATAGGCTTAGTCCATTTTAGTTACACTCCTTTCCTATCTAGCTTTCTGTTGAGGTGGGAACACCAAAAGGGGGGTTTGACTGAGGCAAGCCCCTATATAGCCCCAACCATTTCCCCCCGTTCTTCTATGTGTAGGTTTTTAAATAGAGCTTGGAGTGAAGACTTGAATGTCCACTTGTGGGTAAGTCTTCTCTAAGTTATCGTTGTGCTTTTCTTGAAGTTTTTGTTCTCTATTTGACTATTATGTTCAACAAACCTCAAATTCAAGTTAGGAAGTGAAACCTTATTTATCCCATATGAGCTCTTGAGCTTTCTATTGTTCAATATGCTAGCATGCCTATGGATGACAATGCACTACACTAGCATCTTGAATCTATGTTTTCATCCTCTGATTGAGAGCTCCTCAATAAGAAGCAGAGATCTAGAAGTTTCACTCTCTCAGGATCTGAAGCAGCCTTCTCTGAAAGTTAGTTTGAGTATGTTTCCTTTGCAATATCTTCATTTCATGTTGAGGTGGATAAGGGTAGTTTGTTCCTTGGTGATCTCTTGATAACGAAGAGACCCACGTGCAGTGAATCCCTCTTACCTCACATTTTGGTGAACCTAATGTGAAGCATGTCAGATCTATTTTTACAATGTTTTCATTTCTATAGTGATTCTTTCTCTAAGGAATATTTCAATATGTTGGATGCTGCTCTAGATGATATGGACACCAAAAAAGTAACCCTTCTACTTTTTTTGTCTTGTTTGGGTCCTCCTTGTGATTTCTGGTTTAATTTTTCCTTGATTTAATATTGTAACGTGGTTAACACATTCACATTAGGTCTTATGCCATAGAAAATTGAATAAAATACATGTCTTGTAAAGGTGTTGTAAAGCATTGTAAATGACTTTCACACTTTTCTAAACTTTTATTAAGTTTTTAAGTCTAATGGACCTATCTTTCCCTTAATTCAATATTGCAAAATGTATTTAATTATATTTTCACATTAATCTAGAAGGCTTGTAAATTAAACTTAGTTTTAATCTAGTGTTGTAATGTGTTTTACACATTCACATTGGATGTTGTGCCCTTCCAGGCTATGTGGACCTCATTTTAATGTTGTAAAGTGTATTTAATCACACTTTCAAATTAAAATTTGTGTCCCTAGCCCTAATCCTGCACATTATCATTAATAGGCCCCTATGACCCTATTGGTACATCCCAAGGCTTATTTTGATCACACGACTATATCAACATATAAACCCTTTTCTTTACTCTAACATCCAGTGGTAAAGAGCCATGTGGGACCCATTCACCACTTTAGGCGATTCCTCCATGTGGGACTAAGTCATAAGATGGCCGAATGAGTCCCATTTGGGCCTGCTTTTCAGATTCAAAATAGGAAAAATTGGTTTTAAGTTTAATTTTCCTCCATGTCGACCTTGTTAGAATCAGGTGTTGTACACCTTGCATAATGTTGCTTATTATTTTATTTATTTATTATTTGTGTGGTGCACCTAGGGGTTTTCTAGGTGAACGTGCATCACAAGGAGTTATAATGCTGGGGCCACTTTGTTGTATGTAACATTGGGACTTAATTGTAAAATGTAATTATTTAATATTGGGGAATAATAATAAAATAATAAAGTACCCAATATTAAATGTGGGGTCACATGATGTAGTATTTTGGGCACATGGTTTATGTAATACCACTTGGTGGTTTTGTGGGAGCTTGTTTCTATAAAAGCAACCACATGGGTAGTTGTTTGGGGTTAGACGGTTTCTTTATGAGGTTAGCGAGTTAGACTTGTGCATGTGTGGGGTTTGAAGCATGGCATGGGATGTGTGGATTCATGCTTGGTCACATGGAATGCATAGAAAATATTGTGCTTGAAGTGTTCATGGAGTCTCTAGCGGATGTATTGTAATGGGTTTTACTCATTCTTTGGAATAATACATGGAGTGTGGATACTTTTGGAGTACAGGTTTTCCCTCTTGAGGAGTTTCCAGGTATATCTTGGTTAAATCATCCACGATGGAATGTCTATTCTCTTGCATGTTGATGGTAGGTATTTTGCATGTTTTCGATTTGGTGCTAGCGGTACGCCATTCTATGGCTGCATAGTTTCCTTACAAGTGCTATCAGAGCTTTGGTTATTGGATTGGATAACCCTAGGTTGCATGAGAGAATGAAAGGAAATGGTAAGATATAGGGTTTTGCTGGTGTTTTATTGCAGATCTGAGGGTTTTGGGTTTGCTGTTTATGATGAGTTGTTTGCAGATTTGGGGTGTGAGAAAATTTTGGCAAAATAGGGTTTCTTGGTTATGTATTCATATGAGGGTTTTGGGGGTGAGCTTTCACAGATGATGATCAGATTTGGTGGCTTGGTTTAGTGACTTGGTTTGCTGATTTGGTTGTCATGTTGAGGAGGTGAGATGGTATTACCAGGTACAGTCATGATATGAGACCTATGTAGTTGACTATGATTATGCAGATATGTGGCCACGGTTGGGTTGATTTGTTGGTATATTTGGTGGTGATCATGATGTCATGGATGTTTCTTGTGCATTAGAGACTTTGGCATGTTATGATGGTTTTATGCAGGTGCATTGATTGGTGGTATTGGATTGGTTCCTGATTATGGTTGTGGCGGTGTATCTTCTTGGTTTAGGAGATTAGTATCACGATGTCATGGATAGCTTGGTTACACGGTTTAGTGGGAGCTTGTGACAGTGATGGTTTGGCGGTGATGGATATGATGGTTTGGCAGTGTATCTTCTTGCTTTAGAGGATGGTTATCATGTTGTCATTGAGAGCTTGGATTCACAGGTTTTGTGTGAGCTTATGACAGTGTTGGTTTTGTGCATAATGGTGCCATGGGATTGCTCGGTATCATGGTTCAGTGGGAGCATTTGGCAATGATGTGGATCCATTGGTTATTATGGATGGTTGTCTTCAGCAGGTGATCTTTGGTGTCATGGAGGAGCTCTTGGATTCTGTGTGCTACAGTGAGAGTTCTTTGACATCAGGTGTTGGAGATGTTGAGGTATTATTTATGACTTGTTGGTTTTGACAGGTGATCCTTGGTTGTAGGATGGTTTTTGTTATTATGTCATGGTATACTCTTGATTACTAGTTTAGAGTAGTGGCATGGTGCATATTATGATGATTTATTCATGTGATCTTGTTTTGAGAGGATGTGAGATCATGGTGTCATGTTTATGTTCCTGATTCTGCAGTTGGAGCTATGATTTTGATCTTGGTTGGTTCTCTTTGTATTGAGTACATTGATCATTTGCTTGGTGTTTAGCATGGATTGATTGGTTACAAGTGCTCATGGATACTTGGAGACTTAGGTGAGGCTTGGTGTTCTCTTGTGATTAGAGACATGTTATTGATATGGTTACTCTTGATGAGGTTTTAGCAGGAAGTCCGAGGGAGCCTACACCTTGGTTGGACATGAGTTCAACATGGACCAATGAGGAGAGTGTTCTTGGTTGAGTCATGATGACTTGGATATCTTGGAGGAGCATTCTCATTCCCCACTCTTGGTCTACTCGGTGGTTCACTTGAGAGGTATTGCCCATTATTCTTTCAGGTGCATTATGTTTATGCTTTGTCTTCTCATGGATATGGATCTTGAGCCATGGGTATTTGGTTCTGGAGGGTTCATTTGAGGAGTGTTGGCATGCTTATCTCCTTGTACATGTTGAGTTTAGGAGATGGTTTATTGGGCTGATTTCCTTGGTTTGGGAATGATTACTTTGAGTTTGATCTTCTTGTTTTGAGATGCTTACATCCATGTTAGTTACATATGTTATGTTTGATCTTGGTGATTGGATGGATGGATGTGGTTATGGATTTTGTTATGGGGTATTATGGAGGAGATCATACTTGACACAGTTGGCATTTAGAGGTGTGTGTGTAGGAGGACATGCTACAGTGTTTGGTTTGCAGGTTTTGCTTATCATTGTGGATGTTCCTTGGTACTACATGTTTACTTCTATGAGATGTTGGTAGTAGACTTGGTATGCCTTTGTGATGGTGCCTTTTTGGGATGTTAACGAAGCGACGCGTTGAATGCGCTCATTCCAGGTTTGCATTCATCTTGACATTGCCCATGCAGTGGGAGCTCTTGGATGTGTATGTCATGCTTTGACAGGTTTGCACATGGAGCTTTTATTGTGGTTTATGGGTGGATATGTTGTTGGCATGAGTTTACTATGATATGTATACCTTGGAGGTATGGATAGTTGGATGTGTTGGCATTTTCTGTGGATGTCATTTCAGCTATGGTGATTTATTCTTGACAGCTACTGGTGCATATTGGATTCAGTGTTTGTGTTTTGAGATATCAGTTGAGGCAGGTTTATGCTTTTGTGACAGTTAGTGTGACATCTCTTTGGATGTGTTCTTATCTTAGTGCAGTTGGCATGGTGGAGGATGTGAGCATTCATGGATGAGATGGTGGTCACCTTGGTTCTTGTTATAGGTATCTTGTTGGAGCACATGGAGCACTTGGATTCTAGGATGGTACATGTTGCCTATGGAGTTTATTTGTTACCCCCTTATGCAATGTATACAACAAGTGGGAGATTGTTAGAATTAGGTGTTGTACACCTTGCATAATGTTTGTAATGTTTTATTTATTTATTATGTGTGTGTTGCACCTAGGGGTTTCTAGGTGAACGTGCATCACAAGGAGTTATAATGTTGGGGCCACTTTGTTGTATGTAACATTGGGACTTAATTAAATGTAATTATTTAATATTGGGGAATAATAATAAAATAATAAAGTACCCAATATTAAATGTGGGGTCACATGTTGTAGTATTTTGGGCACATGGTTTATGTAATACCACTTGGTGGTTTTGTGGGAGCTTGTTTCTATAAAACAGCTCCCTGGGGAGTGTGTTTAGGGTTAGACTGAGTTTACTTTCACCAGGGATTACTTGAGGTTGAGCATGCATGTGTGAGGGTTTGAAGCATGGCATGGGATGTGTGGATTCGTGCCGGTCACATGGAATGCATGAAAATCTTGTGCCAGTGTTCATGGGTCTGCCGGTCAACCATTGTAATGGGTTTCATTGCTGAATAATACATGGAGTGTGGATGTTTTTGGAGGCTGGGTTTTCCCCTCTTGAGGGTTTTCCCAGGGTATATCTTGTGTCATCTTTGATGGGTATGTTGTCTATTCTCTTACATGTTGATGTTGAGTATTTTACTTGCATGTTTCAGATTTGGGTTATGTGGAAATTGTCATTCTATGGCTGCATAGTTTCCTTACAAGTGGTATCAGAGCTTTGGTTGTGGATTGGATAACCCTAGGTTGCATGAGAGAATGAAAGGCAATGGCAAGATATAGGGTTTTGCAGGTGTTTTATTGTAGATCTGAGGGTTTTGGGTTTGCTGTTATGATGGGTTGTTTGCAGATTTGGGGTAAGAAAATTTTGGCAAAATTAGGATTTTCTTAGTGGTACACACATTATACTTGGTTTGGGGTGAAATTTCACAAATGACCTCCTAGGACAAAATGGACCTCATGGTTGGATTAAGGTTGGCCGAGAGAGAAAAATTGACATATAACATGCCCTATTTTGATTCTGAGAAAAAAGCTGACTCCCACTTTATTGTTATACCGGATCGACGTTGATCGTCCTTGGAGAATGAAAAAATATTAAAAAAATCCGAAAAAAACTCCGTCCGAGAAATTTCACGCAAAGCGAAAAACAAAAAATTATTAGAAAAATGGCTTGAAAAACAAAACAAAAAAAATTTATGTATGTTTGGGGGGCGGGGTACGCAGACCCCACCCCGTACCTGCCTCCTGCAGGTCTGCCGACGGCAGTACCGGCAGGTTCTGCCGACGGCAGTACCAGCTGGTACTACCGGTAGCAGTCCTGTCGGCTGCCGCCGGCAGTCTCCTGGTGCGGCCGCCGGCAGGGGTGTCGAGCCCGCTCAAACCGCCGGAAGACTTTTTTTAAAGTCTTTTAAACAAAATTTAAATTTTATAAAGTCCGCCATTGAAAAATAAAACCGCCGGATTTAAAAGAAATTTAACCAGATTAAATATTCTGGTCGGGTCCGCCATATGGGTGGAGAATTTTTTAAAAATGAAAAATTAAATCAAATTTAAATGGGATTTAGAATCCGCCGCCCACCCACCACCAGAGTGCCGCCCGAGCACCACCGGAGAGCCACCTAAAGGACAAAATACAGCAGTTTTTTTCAAACGCATATAACTTTTGCCCAGAGTGTCGGATTTTCGACTTCTTATAGTCGTTGGAAAGCTGGTTCTGAGCACTACACAGTGGTACAGTATTTGTTCCATGATTTTACAGTTTTGATAGTGTTTTTCTTAGTTGAAGTCAGATGTTTACTTTGAGCTTTGAGAGGGCATATCGGTTGCATACGGAGTCGGATTTTGGACTTCGAATAGTCAACGGAAAGCTTGTTCAGATCACTACTCAGTGGATCAGGTTTGGAGATATTTTGGCATGATTTATTTGCTGTTTTTCTCATCTGAGCTGTTTATGGGTCTATTTGACTATGGTGTTATTATGAGCTTATGGATTGTTGGATTTGGGATATTTGATGATGGATTCATTATATGCTCAGTTGTACATCTCAGTTTATTTTATCTTTTGACATGGTTATCAGCATGTATGTTGCATTGTTGTATCTACAAGTTGTGCAATATTGTAGGCGGTCTATACTTACTTGTTGCACCTATGACTTGGATATGGGTTGTCTTTGCCCATTGATATTTCAGTGTTGATGCATGATCAGTTTTGGTGGCTTGGTTTAGTCACTTGGTTTGCTGATTTGGTTGTCATGTTGAGGAGGTGAGATGGTATTACCAGGTACAATCATGATATGAGATCTATGTAGTTGACTATGATTATGCAGATATGTGGACATGGTTGGGTTGATTTGTTGGTATATTTGGTGGTGATCATGATGTCATGGATGTTTCTTGTGCATTAGAGACTTTGGCATGTTATGATGGTTTATACAGGTGCATGATTGGTGGTGTTGGATTGGATCCTGATTCTGGTTGTGGCGGTGTATCTTCTTGGTTTAGGAGATTGGTATCATGATGTCATGGATAGCTTGGTTACACGGTTCAGTGGGAGCTTGTGACAGTGATGGTTTGGCGGTGATGGATATGATGGTTTGGCAGTGTATCTTCTTGCTTTAGAGGATGGTTATCATGTTGTCATTGAGAGCTTGGATTCACAAGTTTTGTGTGAGCTTATGACAGTGTTGGTTTTGTGCATCATGGTGCCATGGGATTGCTCGGTATCACGGTTCAGTGGAAGCATTTCGCAATGATGTGGATCCATTGTTGATTATGGATGGTTGTCTTCAGCAGGTGATCTTTGGTGTCATGGAGGAGCTCTTGGATTATGTGTGCTACAGTGAGAGTTCTTTGACATCAGGTGTTGGAGATGTTGAGGTATTATTTATGACTTGTTGGTTTTGACAGGTGATCCTTGGTTGTAGGATGGTTTTGTTATTATGTCATGGTATACTCTTGATTACTAGTTTAGAGTAGTGGCATGGTGCATGTTATGATGATTTATTCATATGATCTTCTTTTGAGAGGATGTGAGATCATGGTGT